>JANTCA010091354.1:1738-13215 GCA_024741275.1 Chironex yamaguchii
GTCTTTGAGTCTGATAGTAACACCTCACCATGCGTCTTCTTTGAGTCGGATAACAGCACCTCACCATATATCTTCTTGGAGTCAGATGATAACACCTCACCATGCGTCTTCTTTGCGTCGGATAGCAACGTCATATTATGCATCTTCTTGGAGTCGGCTGACAACATCTCACCATGCATCTTCCTCGAGTGGGATAGCAACACTTCACCATGCATTGTCTTTGAGTCTGATAGTAACACCTCACCATGCGTCTTCTTTGAGTCGGATAACAGCACCTCACCATATATCTTCTTTGAGTCGGATAACAACGCCTCACCATGCGTCTTCTTTGAGTCGGGTAACAACACCACGCAATGCATCGTCTTTGCGTCGGATAGCATCGTCTCACTATGCATCTTCTTGAAGTCGGATGCCAACATCTCACCATGCATTTTACTCGAGTGGGATAGCAACACTTCAGCATGCATCCTCTTCAATTGGGATAGTAACATCTCACCACGCACCGTCTTTGAGTCGGATAACAACACCTCACCATGCATCCTTTCCCTTTTCTGCTGTTTCCACTTTGCCATGACTTTCTAAGCGATTCAGACCCAGCCTGGATGCTTCTGTAAAGATTTCTCTATTTCTTTTTATGTCAACGCATTATTGATTTTGTACCTAGCCTTTTATTTATGTATTAGATTATTCATTTGTATTTAATCCGTTTAGTCTCTGACATTGTTAACTGAATATCGTTGTCTCTTACATTATTAACTGAATATCCTTGTCAATGGCAATATTCACTCAATATCCTTGTGTCTTACATTATTAACTGAATATCCTTGTCCCTGACATTGTTAACTGAATATCTTTGTCTCTGACATTATTAACTCAGTATCCTTGTCCCCGACATCATTAACTGAATACCCTTGTCTTTGATATTATTAACCCAGTATCCTTGTCTCTGGCATTATTAACTGAATACCCTTGTCTTTGATATTATTAGCCCAGTATCCTTGTCTCTGGCATTATTAACTGAATATGCTTGTCTCTAACATTATTAACTGAATATCTTTGTCTTTGATATTATTAACCCAGTATCCTTGTCTGCGACCTTATTAACTGAATATGCTTGTCAACGGCATTATTCACTCAGTATCCTTGTGTCTTACATTATTAACTGAATATCCTTGTCTCTGACATTGTTAACTGAATATCTTTGTCTCTGACATTATTAACTCAGTATCCTTGTCCCCGACATCATTAACTGAATACCCTTGTCTTTGATATTATTAACCCAGTATTCTTGTCTGGCATTATTAACTGAATACCCTTGTCTTTGATATTATTAGCCCAGTATCCTTACATTATTGACTGAATATCCTTGTCTCTGGCATTATTAAATGAATATTTCTTTGTCTCTGGCATTATTAAATGAATATTTCTTTGTCTCTGACATTGTTAACTGAATATCCTTACCCTTGCTTTTCCTTTGAGTCGCATTCCGCCCTTATAGTGTCCCTTAATGCGAGTGATGGGTTTTATATACAATAATGCTGATATTGTGTATTCTTTTTCAGAATGAGAGGCGATGATTTAGAAAGAAGATGTAATATTATAAACAGAGAATTGAGAATCTTGACAGAATTAGCAGGTACGTAAGAGAAAGGGGGCAATTCACTCATAGCTATTTTCCAAGTGACCCCTCAGTGTATTCAACGAATCCCTTGGATACCGTTTTTAGGATGCCAAATAAGCAGAGTGAACCGATTTAGTACATATGATTGTATAAGCGAACGTTCTTAATTGTAAATAGTGTACACGTATGTAGAAAACCATCGAAATCATGATGTAATTTATTTTTCTTGGCCATATCTTCAGCAAATATGGCTATTTGCAAGGTCACTCAATATCGAGGATACCTGTATATTCACGAGGTTAAAACCATTATTTGTAGGCTTACTCTATCGGTACACAAACTTTCTTAGAGGCACAGCCTTTATATAGGCATACCTCGTTTATAGACATACCTTATTTATAGCCCTACCCTATCTTTAGGCAAACCTTCTTAAAGGCATACCCTATCTATAGGCATATCTTTATAGATATACTTTTTGTGTGCGTGCCCTTTTTGTTTCGCTGTCTACAGGCATACCCAATTTATAGGCATATCCAATTCATAGTTATACCCCATATGTAGGCATATCCTGTCTTTCAGCATACCATATTTATATGCATACCATGTTTATAGACGTATCCCATTTGTAGGCATATTCAATTTATAGGCATTCCCAATTTATAGGCACTTCTTGCTTATAGGCATTCTTAATTGCTGACATCCTAATACGTTTATTATTGTGATTTCTTCCTTACATGACAGAGTCTGAAAAAACACCAGAATTATGCAGAAAGGAAGAAGCTTTGCTTCAACAACTTGTCGCCTTAGTAAATCAGAGAGATCAGTTAGTTCAAATAGAAGACACACAAATTCAGCAAAGGTAAGTTTTGAACAATCTGTTTGTGATACAAAACTGGAAAATCGCCTTGATAATTTGTGACAAGCTTTTAAGTATGTTTTTAGCGCAATGTCGCACATTCGTAAGGTGATTTTCAAAGGTACTTTTCCCCTTGTTTGTCAACAAATATTCTTCCAGACTCGCCAACATCTTTCTTTTTGTACCATTTGTGTTGAATTTACTGAATCGCAATGGTTCCTCTAAACTTCCGTCCAAGGGATTATATTCTCCTCAGGGTTTGTTTGTTGATTGACCATCAAACGAACTAAAAACCTTGTAAACGTATCGTTCTGAACTTGTTACAGTATGCTAGTATTCTGACTGGCTTCAGCTGATTTTTTGATAATCCTTGACTCGAGACCACTTTGAATTTTCGGTAATCATCATCAACATCATCATCATCCATCAAGTTGGCCACGACATCTCGTGACCCCTTGGATTAGCCCTGTACTGATGTATAAAATTGTAGTGTTGTATAACGTAAAACAAGTTTGTAAGTTTACCGCCCTTCTGAAGAAAATAACGATCCATCCGCGAATACTCGACCTACAAGGCCTTAGTCATGCGACAGAATGAGCAATACGTATAACATAGGTAATATATATAAAGACGTATAGGACTGAGACCAAGCGAGCAGAGGAGAAAACAATTAGAATAGAGACAAAGGACAACAACAAATACAAGAATTGATCTATGGAGAGACACAGAAGGAAGTAGGGTAAAAAAAATAAACGTATGGATAGAAAAAGTTTAAAATCGTAGAGCAAACGGAACAAGTATCGATATGGTTGTTGATGGAAGTCCAATCCTCTCTGCAGAGCACTGCTGTTGTTACCGCGGCTAGTCCTCCCACTTTTGGGGTATACAGCGTGTTTCCACCTTGTTATCAGTCTTGTGATGTGTCCATGGCGTCTCTCAATGGTGCTAAGTATAAAACCACAACCAGCGAGTATATCCTCATGGGGATAACCCGGTTTACATGACCCCCTTTAGTACAGCTCATTTGAATGTTTAGATCACTGGATATTCTCCCTGACTGTAATGTGACTTGCACATTCTCCGTGTGCTCTTTATTAACGGTGACTCTTATCATCGACTTTCTAACTCTGATTGTTGTACGGATGTCGGAGTATGAAATTTGAAAAAATTGCTTATTGGAAACGAGTTTCGGTATCTCTGTTGGCAAAGCCGTGAGCAATTTCGATCTTCGTTTCCCTTGTCTAATTTAAAGGTGTATAACGGAACTTATAAAGGAGGCCAATTGACAGACACCGAATAACATAACTGGATAGTCGGAGTCACGTGATTTCAGATTTTTTTGTGTTGGATTTAGGAAAGGCATTCAGATTTACAGTCGTGGGACCCGGATCAAAATCTCCAGTTATGTTAATTGCCAAACGTGGAATATGGAGATTTTTTCCTGTTGTTTGCCAATGCTACACGGGGGCTACTATAGTGCCTGACGAGGCATGGGGCAACAACGTACTTGTTAGGTTAGCACATATGAGTGACATTACCGTCCCAATTTATTCAAAAGCAAAAGAACACGATTGAAGAAACAATGTTTGTTATTCACTTGTGCATAATCTACCCTGTATGAGTTATGCAAATATCAGAGATTAAATGTAAAACAGTGGTTAATGCCACTTTTGGACCATGAGTGGTGCACCTAGTTAATACCATTGTTAATTAGTTGCTAAGTACTACTATTGAACTGTTTAAATGTGCTGAGAGAGCGACAGGTTTGCACCCATGAGACAAGAACTCCGAGCACATTCTGTAGTTGTTTAGAAGTTGATGATTCACAAAATTGTAGTGCCGTGAGGCTAGGATATAAATATCAAATAAAATATATTTGTAACTTGACCGTATGTTGCATGACTCATACTGTCGCATGAGTAAGGCCTTGTAGGTCGAAAATTCGTCGATGGATCGTTATCTTCTTCAAAGGGGCAGTAAAGTTACAAATTTATTATATTTTGTAGTTACATAATTGCCCCACGGCACTACAATTTTGTGAACCATTATCACAGCAATGCAGTTATGATTGTGCCCAACGGTGCTTCGAACCTGCGTCTCACGACTGTAAATCTGACGACTTTACTACTGAGCTAAACATCTCGTTATCACAGTTTACACTTTTTCAGAATATCATAATTTTAAGGATACTGTGTTCAAAAGACCACGTTTTAGGTATTGTCTTACTGCATTCAGCCAATCAGAAGCAGTCACAAATAAGGCGGCAAAACTAGAGCCAGGATATGTGGGTGCGAGTTCAGAAAACCAGCCCTTGCCGGCTACGTTCCAAAACTCTTGTTTGCCATTTTTTCTTTCGTTTAGCTATCTGGTATTTCATTCTGAAAACAAAAATTTAGGATCTTTTTGTTATGGTAGATCTTAAGACGTTTTGTGCCGCGGAGACTTTTAAAAGTTTACCAACGAAAACGGGAAGAGATGCTTAGACGTCGTTGACACTGGTACAGATCTTTAAGTGTACGGATCAATTTTCGATCTGTAAGGATTTTTGGTAGCATTTACACAAGTTTGAACCCAAATCAATGCACGTTTCTACTAGGTACTGTACTGGAACGGTTTCACTCAATTTCTTCATGTGGAGCCATGGTAACAGCGGAAAATCTTTTAAAATTGGCTGTGAAACGAAAACTTTCATTTTCTTGTATCCGATCCCTAACCTTGAGGATTCGTACTGTCGTTTACGCTGGACGTCTAGCGAATCCAAGCGGGTACGGTTAGTGGATCCGGTAATTCTAGTGTAAACGGAAAGGGTTTCTGAGCTGGTATGGATCGGTTTGGATCCTTGGTAGTGTGCATGGGGTCTAGTAAGAAGATGTTGACATAGTTCCTATCTTATTTATCGTGTATTTTTGTATATTTTTTGGTGTATTTGTGGGTTTTTTCTCTTAGTGCTCATGACGAAGAACATGTTCAGAAAGTATTGGAGCAACAACAGACATTTTCACAAAAAGGCAAAGAGTGTATTGTCCAGTAGGATCAACTATGGTCCGTAACGAGGCAATGGATCATAATGGATACATGCTGATCATACAAAGTATATGAATGTCCAGCTGACCTCCGCGCCATGTTGGTGTCCAACCATAGGCCATCTCGGATGATCTGGCGGAAATGATTCCAGCCATCGAATTCTAGGAGCTGTAAATTCCTTTATACCGTACGGTAAGACAAATATCGAGTATGAACAATAATCGATGCCTTAAATTGCAAAGTGACTAACAGTACCTGTCGTCGAGCGATGATGCTCGTTACGACAGGCATTTTGCGAGCTTTGGATGTAGAAATGAACCTGTTTTACAGTACGGTAGCGAACCAACAACCGTTGTATTGCGTTTTGGAGTGATGAGAAATGTAACACAGGCCATAGTAGGACTATTGGTAAAGTATATCACATGTGAGAGTATCGAATTTAGATGGGAGCAGTTGATGCTCCCATGCCTGCAAGTACTGACCGCTAATGGTACCTTTGTAAAAGCAACCTTAGTTGCGTTTATTTCACCCTAAGCCCGATTGAGGGTTACATAGCAACAAATAGAGGTATCAAAATTATTTGAAATGGTATCCATGCCAAGGTCAAGACAGGTTCCTAAAATTTTTCAAAAGACGTCACTAATCACATTCTTTACACTGTAGTTTCATGATCCATCTTGGACGTGTTTGTGTTTTTCGAGTTTTGCATTGGCTGCATTCAGACGATGCAGGTCTCGCATTGTGTCGAAGTTGCACGTCCAATCCCACCCTCTGACACGTTACCGGGGTACGTTTCATATTACCCTCATACTGATAAAACAGCATACCGCGACTTCTCTTTTTCTGAAGAGGCAAGGGTTGGGGTGGGGTGTATCTATTGCATCGTAGCCCCCGCCCCCTCAAAGGATCCATCTCCTTACCCCTATTTAGCCGTATGTTTGTTCATTAATGGCATTCCTTCCTGCATTTATACCAAATGTTTTATGACGGGCGCTGTCACCTTTTAGTTCGAGAGGTAACGAGTGTTCTAATAGCGGGAAGAGAGACTCCTAAACTATTAACTATTTAATAACCCCAATAATTCCAAATTGCTTCATTACCTGCCCATGTTATGCAGTGATTTGAGTAGCAATACCAAAATTCTGACTTGTGACTTTCCATTTCATACATTTCGCTGCCTTGACGGTGTTCTGTAATTATCTTTGTGAGAACAGTTGTGGTCAGGGGCAGCAACTAGTAAACGACTAAACGTTTTGGGCTGGAGTAGTAACTTGATGACCCTGGTTTAAGCCCTAATGATATTCCAACCGATGTGCCATTTTTTTGCGTTTGTGCCTGCTTAGATTATATAAAGAATTCTTAAATCCTTAAATCTACTGATGATAAGGTCTCTTTGAAGTCAGTGACGTTTTGGGGACAATGTGGCCCAAATACCCTACAGCTTGGGGCTGCTGTTGTACATCTAACTAAAAGCACTCGGAGAGTGCAATCCTCTGCCAAGGTATGATCGGATGTCTAGTTTTCTAAATATTTAAAGAAGCTGTTTTCCTCACGAGGATATCCTGACTAGTTGTGGTTTTGTGAAGACATCATTACCAAAGTGATGAAGAATCCAGACAGCTATCCAGATCACTATCTAACGTTAATGGGTTTTCCCTTGGACTAGTAGACACCTCTTGGAAGGATTTTGTGAGAATCCTATTAGAACTGTTTGCGCAAAGTTGTTAAAAGACAAACAAAGAAACAGACAAACCAGCAGGCAGGCAGACAGACAAACCGACAAACAAACAAAGAGATAGACAGAGACAAACTAGCAGTCAGACTGACAAACAGACAGACAAACAGAGACAAACAAACAAACAACAAATAACGAAAACAATACCTGCTTGGCGGAAGTAATAATGGTGTCCTGAAAGATTCACGATTCCATGGATTAAGGTACCATAAAGCCGAAGTAATTCAAAAATAAATTTCTAGGTAATGCTAATGTATACCGAGTTAAACTTGTGGTACATTGACTAGTGTATGTAGTTTGCAGCACCATGTTTGGTTTGAGTGGATATTGCATTTAATGTACTAGTTATTGTTTTCTTTCGTTATTCTCTGAGAAGAATACCGAATGTAATATCTTGCGTTGCCTCGCACTGTCAGAATCCACAGACACTTTTCATGGCAATGACAAGCCAAGAGTATTTGTTGTACATTGAATTTTTGCTCAAAGTGAGTAATGTTAATGTGTTGTATACTTTAAGAGATATAAATCAAAATACGACTTTAAAGATACAATGCTTGTTTAATTCTTGCCACTGTGATGAAAATGATGAACCTCACCATCATGTGGGGCACCAAGGTGGGAGGAGGGGGTATTTGTTTCATACAAGCTACTATTGTGAGTCAAATTGATACCCCATGGAAATCTGTACCATTCCTGGGTGTTGATAGGCAACGACTAAGTAAAAATGTGTTGCAATTTACAGAGGTGAAAGGTACTTCGGACAAAAGACGTTTGGAGTTTCTATGCGCTCTTAACCCACAAATGTTCAAATGTGGGTTCAGTCTTCTCACTTGGAAAAGATGAGATAAGTCACGTTTTTACAATTTTAATGTAAATGTTAGCTTGATTTTTAACTTAAATTTTGCTTAAATTTTACTGATCAATACATTTGATCACGTGTCACATTTTTGTGTCAGGCTGTTGTAATTGCCGATTTTTTTCTGCTAGGTGGATCATAACAAATGACCATGGGCTAACAGAAATTTTGCATTCTCAGAATTCCAGCACTTTTTTGCAGTATTCTGGCAGTTCCCAACAAGGCGGTTTTCTGGAGTACTCCCACATTACAAGGTATCTCGAGTCTCTGGATCCACGTTTTAAAGTCCTTTACCACAACTCCGAGGGCCCCTACCACCACTGGCACGACTTCCACCTTTTTCAACTTCCACAATCGTTTTATCTCTCTTTTCAGGTCTTGGTACTTTTCCACTTTCTTCTTCTCTTTCCAATCTACATTCACATCCGCTGGTACTGCAATAACGATGATCACTGCCGTATGCTCTTTCTTATCTATCAACACCAGATCAGGTCTCCTTGCTTCAATCATATTATCACACTGGATAGCTACGTCCCACAACAGCTTTACATCCTCGTTTTCAACAATTCCCTGAGGTGCATGCTTGTACCATTTGTCCCTGCACTCCAACCGTCTTTTCTTACATAGGTCCCAATATATCTTCGTTGCAACGTTATCATGACGCCTTTTGTACTCTTTCTGAGCCATTTTTTCACATGCGCTGACACTATGCTGCACACTTTCACCTGTCTTTCCGCACAATCGACACAGAGGGCTTTCAGCCGTTTTATCAATGTGATACTTCACATAATTAGTCCTGATTGACTGTTCTTGTGCAGCACATATCAAGGCTTTCGTTTCCACTTTCAAATCAGCTTTTGATAGATATCGCCATGTGTTCTCTTTGTCTGTTGTCTCTGGTAGTTCTCTGATAAATTGACCGTGCATTTTCCTCCCCATCACTTTTCTTTTACTTCTTGATCATTCTGTGCCTTGAAATTTTGGCTGTGTACAATATCATTCACTTGTAATTTTTCATCGCTTGCCACTCCCTTCATCAGCTTTTCCTCAGATCTTGCAACATACATTTTCAGACTATTTTCTTCTTCATTCAGACACCTTTCTTCACGTATCAGTCCTCTTCCTCCCTCCTTTCTCTTTACATACAACCTATCAACGTCACTCTTTGGTTGGAATGCTCTATGCATTGTCATTCATTTCCGTGTCTTTCTATCCATCTCTTTAAGCTCACTTTCTCTCCATTGAATAACACCAGCACCATACCGAAAAATAGCTACTGCCCACGTATTGACAGCAGATATTTTGTTCCTTGCATTCAATTTTGATTTGAGGACCAATCTACGCCTTCTCTTGTATTTTTTCTCGATTGCTTCTTTCAACTCAGCTTCCTTGATCTTATCTAACTCCACAATTCCCGGACACGTGTACCCTTCCTCTCCAACTTCCTTCGGCGTTTCTCCATCTACAAGTTGTATTCCATCAGATTCAACAACATTCCTACGCGTTAATTTCAAGACCCCACATTTCTTCATTCCAAACTCCATTCCTATGTCATATGAACATATGAACAGTCCTCACAAGCATACTGAGTTGATCTTCATTTTTTTTCCATAAAGCTTTAAGTCGTCCCTGAACAGCAAACTGGTTTACCCGATATTCCTTCTTTCCCCATTCATATCCTGCATTGACCTTTCGCAGTATGAAAGACAATGGTACCATACTCAACACAAACAACAAAGGTGACAAACTATTTCCTTGGAAAATTTCTCGTTTTACATGGACCAACCCAAGATCTTCCCCTCAAACACTTTTCACTGTTTCATGCTTCTTTCCATAAACTCTCTCACATTCTCCGCAATACCAAACATTTTCATGCATTGTTTCATCCAGCTATGTGGAACCATGTCATATGCCTTATGATAATCTATCCATGTCATGGATAGATTAGTGGCTCTTCTCTTGCAATCTCTCAGTATTGTCCTATCAATAAGTAGCTGATCCTTGGTCCCTCGACTACCTCTCCTACATCCTTTTTTTTCCTCAGGTAAGATACTCTGTTGTTCCAAATACTGATAAATTTACACTGTCACAATCCCTGTAATAAGTTTCCACATCAATGGAAGGCAAGTGATCGGTCGATTGTTATCAATGACACTGCCTTTTGATGGGTCCTTCTGGCAGAGCACAGTTCGTCTGTGTGTGGTCCAGTCCGGAATTACATCTCCTGACAAAATTCCATCGATTTGAGATGCAATTCGTTCATGCAAGTTGATGGAAGTTTTCATCCAGTACCCTTGAACACCATCTGGTCCAGCCACTTTCCAATTGGGCGTTTTCCGACATTTCTTGCAAACTTTCTCCTTGTCCACCTTCACTACGTCTTGGGTTTCGGTGAACTTACTCTCTATTTCCTTTTTCAAATCATTTAGCCATAAAACACTTCCATTGTGTTCCTTTTCAATACTCCAGATGTTACTCCAAAATTCTGTGCATGCATCTGCATTTGGCACTTCACTTGAACTATTACAAGTATTGTTCATTTGTTGATAGAACTTCTTCTGATCAAAACCAAACAACCTATTCTGCCTGAACTGTTCAATTCTATCTTGATATCTCTTTATTTTTGCACTCTTTGCTACCATTCTTTGCTTTGTTTCCTCTAACACATTTTTCAATTCCTTTCTCTCCACTCCGTACTTTTCATTCAGTTGTTTGACTCTCTGTATTTTTTTCACACCCACTTGTCCCTTCAATTCTCTTTCCAGCAAATTTGCATCCTTTCGTAGTTTCTTTATATCGCCTTCAATTCTCCTTTTCCACCCAGGTTCATTCCCTCTTTGGGAGCTACCAATTTTCAATCCAAGTTTTTCAGCAACACAAACATTTCCTGCAAGAATCAATTGATTTGTTTCTGAGATGGTTCTGGTTTTTACATATTTCATTGCTTCATGAACCTTCTCTGAATGTGTCTTCAGAGTTTTTCTGTCGAGTTTCTTGAACTTTATTGCATCACCTCTCTTTCCTTCTGCCATTAACACTTTCAGTTTTTCAACATTCCCTTTAATTTCATCGCTTGCCTCAGCCACACCTTAATCAATTTCTAAATTATTGCCAACCACTTTGTTCACTAACTCTCGTCCGGTTTCTGCATTTCCTACCTCTCCTCCATCTTCAACTTCACTTCCTGTTCTGTGTTGCTCCGTCCTACTTTCTGTTTCGCTTTCAGTTACGCTTCCCAAAACTCCTGCATTAACCTTCCTTTGAATTTCTTCAAGTTCAAGTTCCGATAACCATCCATTGTTCTCAAAGATTGGGTGACAGGATCAAACAACATGTTCCAGCCACTGTGCGCCTAGCATCAATTCCTTCTAGAGAACAGCCATCT
>JANTCA010091355.1:1981-13213 GCA_024741275.1 Chironex yamaguchii
GATGTTTTTCTAGAGCTAAAAGTTATGCAAAATGGCAATGTTATAGTAAGGCTTTTTGACCAAAAGTGGGCAAATTTTGAGACAAACATAAACTCTCTGAAAATTGTACTAATATGCCTTGCAAACATGAATAAAGACGTTTCACAATGAAAAGAGCAGCTCTAGCTTGTAAAAGTACAAAGAAATGGATGTCTCTTCTGGAGCATAAAATGACGCAACATGGCAAGGCTATAGTAAGCCTTTCTGACCAGAAGTGGGCAAATTTGGAGACAAACAAAGACCTGCTAAAAATAGTACTAATATGCCTTGCAAACATGAATAAAGACGTTTTGCAGCGAAAAGAGTAGCTTTAGCTTGTAAAAGTACAAAGTAATAGATGTCTTTCTTAGAGCCTAAAACCACGCAAAATGGCAAGGCTATAGTAAGCCTTTTTGACCAGAAGTGGGCAAATTTGGAGACAAACAAAAATCTGATAATAATTGTACTAATACGCCTCATGAACATGAAAAAGTACACTTGGCAGCGAAAAGAGTAGCTTTAGCTTGTACAAATACCAAAAAATTGACGTCTTTTCTAGAGCATAAAACGAAATGGCAAGGCTACAGTAAGCCTATTTGGCCAAATATGGGCAAATTTGAATACAAATAAAATCCTGCTAAAAGCTGTAGTAATATGCCTTGTAAACACCTATAAGTACGTTTCGCAGCGAGAAGAGTAGCTTTAGTTGGTAAGCACATAAAAACGGATGTTTTTCTAGAGCTAAAAGTTATGCAAAATGGCAATGTTATAGTAAGGCTTTTTGACCAAAAGTGGGCAAATTTGGAGACAGACAAAATCCTTCTAAATATTGTACTGATATGCCTTGTAAACATCTATAAGTACATTTCACAGTGAAAAGAGTAGCTTTAGCTTGTAAAAGTACATAGAAATGGATGTATTTTGGGGGGCTAAAATGACGCAAAATGGCAAGGCTATATTAAGGCTTTTTGACCATAAATGGGCAAATTTGGAGACAAACAAAAACCTGCTGAAAATTTATTAAAATTTTATGAATATTTAGCCTGACCCGAATCTAGAGCTTGTATGAAGAATAAACAGGTTTCTTGGGTGCGTATTTATTTAAACATCATACATGTCTAATTTCATCTAGTGTTAACATAACACATCTACCGCATGCAACCACCATGAAAACTCCACGTAAGTAAGAGACCAGCAGCCAGAAAACAAACAATGTCTACCTTTGTAACAGCCGGAGTTAAGTACAACACTTGTTTTTTGGAGTTAAAGTTCCCGGCACTTATGCAAACTCGGCAACATTTCGTCAATGTTTGTAAAGTGTTAAGTTGGATATTTCCACAAGACTCAGGTAATTTACAGAGTAAGATACCTTTTTATCTCCGAGATTTGACGTCCGTCCTCGTTAAAACAAAAATGCAATGCATAAAATACGAGTAAATTTCGTCTTTTTACTGTGACTCCAAATGGTAATTATTGCTTTTTTACTCCGCTTTTCCTTCCCGTTCGTTGTTGATTGGCGTCAATCTGCTTTTTGCTTTAAAATGTTGAACTTGATTTGTTTGCTTCGCTTCTGACGTATGTCACACTTAATTTCAGTCTGTCTTTAGTAACTTTCATCTTCTGAGAGCAAAGTTCACGTTTTGTACCTTGCAAAATATTTACAGTTTCCAAATTATAATATAGAGTGACTTGGTAATGGGATTCCAACAATGCTATATTGGTTTTTCTTACAGAAAGTCAACACTGAACAGGAGACATGTCATTACTTGAGGAAGCCAGAGCATAGCAGGAATCGTATAAACCACCGAGAAAATTGGACCAAACGCTCCTTAGACTTCGCTTTAGACTTAAGCAATGCGATAAAAAAACACAACTAAGAGATGTATGTTAGCACCAAAACTGCCAAAAAATGAGTTAACCACTAACTAGTTTTATTCTCAAGTTTCAGTGCCTTTTTCTTTTTATATTAAATTTTTGAAATGGAATTATGATGAATATTCTAGATAAAATAAAACGACATTCAGAGCTTAAAATGAGCAAGATCTTTGACTGGCATACGTTGACCTGTCGGTGTTGTATGCATTTAGTTTCTTGTCCGACTTTTTGTCCTCTTTTACGTATTTGGCTGATCTATTTTGATAATTACTGCCCTCTATAAATGGCTTGACTTGTAAGTCTTCCATTTCATTCCATATCCTATCATTAGTTGATTGAGTAGAATCTACTAGATCCAGCAAGAAAGCTTTACCTTAGAGCAGAAGGTCACTCAGAAGACGTCAAGAAAGGCAAGGCTCTAGTAAGACAATCTTTGACATCAAAAGAGGACACAATCTTGACAAGACGAAGTCCTTGGATGTGAAAAATGTTTGGAGGTGACCCTTTACCTCTCAAGGAGGGTGTTTAATCTCCAACACGTTTGGGTCGTCAAATACTCAATTAGATCAATCTACACAAAAGCTTAAAACATGACCAAGTCAGTCTGCATCAGCCAGTTGCATGATTTAATTATCAAACTAATAGGTCTCGGACTTAGAATTTTCCACATTTATAGCAGTAAGGTCCATCAACTGCTCTCAGTCCATCAACTCACGATCTGTAATCACAGGTCCGAGAACTGTTAATTTAACAAATCATGCATCCAACTAATTCAAACCGACTTGGTCATGTTTTAAGCTCTCACGTAGATGGGCAAAAGACCTACGTTAAGTATTGATTTCCGGTTTACGTGACAATTTCTATACTGCCCACAAGAAGTTGTAAAGGTGTTTTTTTGCTCTGGTGTAGACGGGCCTTTACTTCTACTTTGTACCTTTCACATGAAGTCTCGCAGCTTTTCAAAACAAGAGGGAAAAAACATCTGGTTCAAATGTTGTACGATGTTTCTCGTGAGGTAAATAAGAGGCTGCCGAAAAATAATCCTAGTGGCCATCCATAAGACGCGTTCAACGAAAACAATGTGCTCTGCTCCGGGGACCATGGTCTATATTTACTCGTGTTTACAACTTTCGAGTTCTTCAATTGCTTCTTTTCTATATTATTTTCACAAATTTTCGTTGTTTTTGTGCAGGTTTTGAACCTAGGTTAGCCTCCACATAATCATTGGCTTTGCATTTGGAAGCATAGAGACAATTTGTCTTGACTCTAAAGTTACAAGGATTATGACTATTGTTAGTCTCGTGCATCTGGAAGTGGTAGCATACAGAAAGCTTCCACCGTCAGTGTAATCATATATGCAGATCAAGGAGAGGGGGCTCTAAGCAATACGCTTGCACCAGTTTCTCCGCTTAAGTTGGTTTCTGATAGAAACTCTACACCGAATATTTTCCTACCCCCCAGCCCCCAACCCCAACCTAATTATCCAAACCAACAACACGTCCAATGGACCAAGTGCGTCGCAAGTATTTACGCCAGCATCCACAAACTTCCGTACCATAAAAAGAAAATAAATCTATTTTATCTTTGCATTTATTCATACTTTTTACCCAAAGCACCAGCCCAATCGTAAGGATTTCAGGCAAACGTACACTAATCACAGAACAGACATGAAACAAAATTCAATTCAAAATCATGACAATATCTGAACCATTATGAAGATATAATCTTCTAAAATATTCATATTATTCTTGACCCTTAATGGATAACACTTTCTTTTTACCTATTCATAAAAATAAGTTTTGAATGTCTTGACAAATTGTTATTGGAATAAATAAATAAAAACAACTCTATAAATGATTAAAAAAAGGAAGCACTGGCCGAGACATGCTTGTAGTCAAGTGATTTGGGAAAGCAAGCTTTTAAAAATTCTAGTATTTGTCTACTCAGCTATGGTCGGTTGAAATTGATCGTGTCTCGAGTCGTAAGGTCTTCAAAAGCTAAGTCTTGAGACATCCTTCTCCGATCTTTAGGCATATTAACTAATGAGATAACCATGACAGGAGACCTCCCTTGATTTGCACTAGCTATAGCTACAAGGCATGAGGATTCTACATTTACTATGGGGGGTCAATGAGAACCCTGTGCCTAACCAGTGCCTTCTAGCGATGTGCTCATGCTATTCCTCATACCTCGAATTACAAAGGGTCGTCAGCTCTTCTTACGCTTTATGTGACGTGGGAGGAACTCTTCGAGTCCGAGGTCATGCACTTTGATAAGTAGATGATGCACACGATAACTTCGCCATGTCATCGCTTTGGCTAAATTCTTAGAGCATGCGTGCTTTCATCAAATCATTCCCATGTAAACAGCTAATGATAAATTACATTCTAATAAAATAATACTGGAGCCGGCCAAAACCTTATACGAATATCTACCGACAAGCTGTAAGAAGCAAAATATTACACGAAAACAGTATTCAGTAAAATCTATACTAAAGCAACGAATATATTAGTTCTACGGTTTTATATTAAAAAACTGTATTCAGCTAAGCCCTTAACCAACGAAATTTGTACTTAAGCATCATATTGTCAAAAAGTGATGTTACAATACACAGAAGGCTTGGATTGGGTGACGCTCTAGTTGGTATACGTGGAATAAATGCAAAAACCACTCAGGTGCTTCCTGAAAAAGTCTCTTGTGGTTATCGGGAAAAATGCGCATGTACCTCCGCCGCCTCCAACACACACACACATCCATCTCCAGGTTTTGGGAAGGCTGTACTTGTAATTGATCATGTTTTGATCCACATCTTGTCGCCCTTGTTTCACCAAATACAATGGTCGTCCCCTCTTAAACGATCCCCAATATGGACACATGACGGTTATCTATCCACATAACGATTTATAATCCATAAAGAGACCCATGTTTAAGTAGAAACCTGACGTACGAAAGTATCAGGCAGTTGATGGTTTTCTGAAACTGTCTACGGGGGTAAAATAGGCCACAAACCATTAAGGATAAGTTTATCGCCCACCTCAAAATATCTCGCACACGATTAGAGCCTCGGATGATCTCTTATCATACGGGATGTTTGAATCACTTGTTTCATCCGCTGTATCTTGATGTTGTTGAAGCATACTAACGGCGTATGACAAAGGTAGACGACAAATAAGAAAAACGGGGACTAGGAAGAGACTAGAGACAGGAGGAATAGGGGGAGAGAAAGACGAGAGGATGATCAATCGGGGAATGACGAGGTGCTTGAGTATAAGGAAGGGAACAAGGAAAAGAGAATGAGGCGGGAGAGGATAAGGAAGGAGGTAATTAGGGAAGTAAAAAGTAGGAAAAGGCGTGGGGGCGAAGGGAAGGTGTGCCGGACATGACAGAAAGTAGGAACGACGAGAAAAAGGAGGGCATGAGAAAAAGGAAGGGCATGAGAAAAAGGAGGGCATGATAAAAAGGAGAAAAAAACTCGAGGGAAAAGGGGGCAAAGAGAAAAGTGACAATGCGAAAAGAAATGAGTGAGAAAAGTGAAAGAAAAGTATGGGAAGGACACATGAAAAGGAGGAGGAAGAAAATTAGAAAATGCAAAAGAACGTGAAAAGAAAAAATAAGGAGAGACAAAAGAAAAAGAATGAAAAAGCGGGGAACTTACAGGAGGAACGGAAGGCCGGTAGGCAGCGAAAGAAGGAAGAGGTCTACAATGAGACTAGATGATGCTCTACTGCTCTGCTATATTGATTGCTCTCTTATGATTAATCAAAATTTGCTGTACTAGTAGTTGTTGCCACGGAGTCGCAATGAAATGACCATACTCTTCAATTCCTACTAGTAATTCATTAATATGAATGGTTAAACGTCTATTTACTCGTGTGAACAGAACATTGAATAAAAACAACTGACCTCAATTTTTGTAGGTTGTGAAAGTTGTAACAAATAACAAGTCCGTTCCCAAGAGACTGATACCAATAAATTTGTTTATAAAAGAAATAAAACACCCTACCACACCAAGACAACAATAACTAATAACAAAATATGTTGTATCGATGTACTGTAACAACTATTCTGCCATCAAAACTAACATATATCAACCTTAAGCCTCATATCCATGGAGACAGGAAAGTCAGAGACACACAGAAGAAACAAATCTACAAACGTGGATTAACACACCCACGCGGTATGGCTATTCACTACAAGAACGTGTCCTTATACTACTAAACAGCCCAGGGAAATGCTAAGAATGGTTAGCATCGTCAACAATGTCTGGAAAGGAATATAACCGAAAAGAAACCACGGAATAACGAAGTGGCACTCACTAAGTTTCAAACGAAGCTAAAATAACAAACAAATACAACAAACAAATCTTAGACGTAAGGTTAACACAGACTAAAATGGAATAGACCAGAGATGACTTAATGTAAAAATGGGCAAGCACAAACGGTTTCGAAATGGTGCACCAGGTGGACAAGATAAGGACAAAGGTTGCAACAAAGCACATCTAAACTTGACCTGTGTGTGTACATCTAATTATATGCACATACAAACATTTCTGTTCAGTAAATATAAGTGTATAAATATCTGTGAATGTGACAGTTCACATCAGTCAACAAATGCTCTTGAACACGAGTTGAAAAATGCCGGCAGGTTTCACCAGCATAACAGGCACTGTAGCCTGCACAAGTAAAATTCAAATATACGTGTGGGAATGAAAATGATTGCTACCACTGACATGGTACATTTGATGACCAATCTAACAACAGACAACAGGAAAGTACAAGAAAGTACATATACCACAATCAGGAATTCTAAATGCCAACAATTAACATGCGGCTGCGGGCAATTAGAACAATTTAATTAGACAACGACTCACAAGTGCACTGCATGATAAACACTAGCAAGACAGTGTCGTACGAACAAAGCATTGAAAAACGTATTCAAAGCAATAGTATACAATCAGTTGCAAGTGAAAACCAGGAAAAAGCACTTTTCCATGGCACAAAAATAGCTATAACACACGGTACATTATGCATTTGTAAGGCACAAAACCTGCTAGGATCTAAAAAAACTAGCAGTATGTATGATTGAAGTATTTCTGCATGTTTTAGTGCAAAATCAGCAAAACTTCCATCAACTTGGAAAAATGTAACTTATTTAACTTAGAACAGACAAGTGTTATAAACTGACATTTTTTCAGTTTTGAACCAAACATGACAGCTCAACACATGTAACTAATCATTCTGCCAATTGAACTATTTAGATGCCGGAGCACTTAAAGTGCATCTGTCTGTATAATATCAACCAACACTTAATCAAAATACGTAAAATATCAGTTATCATGACGAATGCGCCATTTCTATCAGTGCATTTAACCTAGGCCAAAATCTACCCCTAAACAGGGTACCTACACCTGATGTAGTCCAACTCATCCCCAACCAATAGCAATGATATTACACTTTTCACACCTTTGAACCCTACCAACTGCACAAACCCTTGCACTCACTCCATTATAAACGAATGACTTCTACAATAGCTACTACACTTTTTAGCTTACGTATTCTCATCATAGGGATACTATGCAATAAATGATAACTCGCTTTACATAAAACATCTGCGTGAAACTAGACAACTGTACCTCGCGATGATAAGTATGATTCCATATCACAAATAGCCCACCATGCACCAGCCATCACCTTTATATTTTTAGTACAATTCTTTTACGTATACTATCCAGTTAACAACCAATGTAAAATTTCTCACACAAGGTGCAGAGCTTAGCACTGAAAATTTTTCAGGGTTCCTTTCCCTTCGTGACAATGGTACGGAAAAATTCATCTAAATTCGTGCTGACTTCAAGCATACTAGCTAGCATGTGCTCAGCTAGCACAACAAATGGATTAATTCACGCACCAAAACGTCCCTCGCAAATCAAAAGAGCTCCTCGGTGTATCCAATTTCGGTTCACAATGGAAAAACACCACACACCCCTATAAAAAAGTAACTACGTCCCTAAGCACTGCTTTTCTTATACATGCCATATACCGCTAATTCCCATTCGATTTTAGCTCGGCTCCAAGCAATGTATATCTTCCAAGGATACCTTAGAAGTCAGAACACATTGATAAGCACAGTAAGAGGTTCTAGATCTTGCAGATCGAAATTCTAAACACTAGCGTCGTCACGAGCATCAACTCACACACGCGTTATGGGTCTGCTAGGTGTTGACTGTTTGCTACTGCTGTTTCGTGTAAATGCACGCAGTCGTTCCCGAGCTAATTCAAATTCTTCGAGACGCTGCGTTAAGGCAATTTTTTGATGGATGGCCTGTTTAAGCAAATGATTCAATGTTTTCTTTTCTTCCTCAGCTGCATGTAATTTGCGCTGCAGTTCATCTAATTGGTTCACATACTCCTCACATCGACTGGCAAACATACTCCTCAACGAAGCAAATGTTTGGCATTCATTTTTCAGTACTTTAATTTGCCGTTTATACTGTGACATGGCTTCAGTTTGAACGAGTTTATCGTTTTCATAACGACTCTTCAAATTCGCCAATGCAACCTCGTACGTTGATTTGTTAGCTTTTAAAACAGTCCTCAGTGTACTAATCTGTTCACGCTTTGTGGCTAGGACACCTTGCAATTTTAAAATTTGCTCTCTAAATCCTTCCTCTTCGCTTCCAGATGAGTCGTCCACATGGTTAGTGACTATTGTCTTCGTATGATCACGAGATCTCTGTACAGCTTTCTCCACTGCATCACTTAGAGATCGTATCTGTGTTTTAACTGTTTTCATCAATCGATAACATTCTGTCGCTGTGCTACTTGACACATTTTGCTTCTTTACGTCAGAATGTATACCCTTGCCCGTGGCTGGGAATCCAGGATATACTTTCCCAGGAAGCCGCTCTGCCTTCAATTCCGGTACCGGTGTAGAAGGTGGTGATGCCGGGATGTCTCCGCTGGCAACACACACATGCTGAAACAACTTGGCTAAATCCTGACTAACATTTCCCAACTCTCCTTGCGTGCAAGTCAAACTTCCCTGAGCTTCTCCCGCCAAATCAGTCATCAACCGCACCTCTTCAACCAAGTTTCGGATTGTTCTTTCCGATTCATGACCTTTGGCCTTCAAACTTCGCATTTCCTCATTGACCTTTGTCATTTCATTTCGATGAAGATCGTCCGCTGTAGCCTTAAGCTTGTGCACTTCGTTCACTTGAATAATCAAATCGTCCTTCTCTTTCTGTAGGTCTTTCAACATCTGCTGGAACACCTTTTCTTTCTCCTGGTGCTGCTTATTCGCCTCCTTCACCTCTTCCAGATCTTTCATTACATTATTCAACGCGTATTCATCTTTAGCTGAATGCCTCAAACATTCCTCAGAAACAGGTGTAGACAGAACTCGTTTTCCGTTTACTGTCTCCAGCGATTCAAGGTTACTCTTTAGTTCCAGCACGTGTTGGTCTTTATCCAATAATTGTTTCACGAGTAGTGCCTTTTCATCGCGTAATGCCTGGAGTTGATCTTCAAGCTCCTTAATTTCAGAAAACTGTAGTTCCTTCATCAGATCTTCTACAAGACCTGGTGCAGGGGCAGGTTTCGGTGTTGATGTCTTGTACTCCTCGGTTATTTTCTTTACAATGGGATGTTCATCTTTTTCTTCATCACTGACATAATTTACCTAGAAACGATTGTTAACATGGCAAAAAAACGGTATATATCAGCTGTATCTAACAAAAGACGACGAACGTATGAACAATAACGACTCACAATGGCAATGCTATGAACAAAGTCTTACTAGCGACAACAACAGAAATCTTAATCAGGTATTACGGTATCTCTCTCTTAAAGGACAACTTGGGGTGGATTTAATATAAACAAGTTTCCTATTACTGGAATAGACAATCAAAATATGAACAGGAAAATTACGAAATGACAGGCATAATATACAACGAAACATTTCTTAGCAGTGATTAACCAAGAAGATTATAACGGCAAGGTCGAAACCAAATACAAACGAACTACTAATAAAAATGACTACCACACTAATGATTATAATGTGAAGGAGACAAAAGTTTGGTTAACACGTCTGGTATATGTTTGCTTTCTGCTACTTCCACGTACATCGCAAGATTCGAAATGCATCATTGATGATAACTTAGGTCATTACGTGCACGTGTCTGCATTAAAAACTCTTCCATTTATCGAAGTACGCAAGCGCCAACCAATGCAGATGCTACATGAGGTGCTCGCTCACTTTTGCAGGTAAGGAATTCATTAAAAATCTCGAAAGACACTTGTCTAAAATTACTATTTCAGATCTCAAGCTTGAAGCACGACTTGAACCCATGGTCTTTAGGACTAGAACACTGGAGTGCCTTACCCTACCTCCAAAGCATCACTGCAGTGATAAACGGTAGATGCCCACATCAATCGACTATCAACAGAAATGACCGTAATATTCAGCCAAGGAGAAACGAGGAACAAAGCACTACAAATGGGTGTATCAAAGGTGACATCATGCAGGGAGGTGGAAGGAGGCAATCTCATAAGGACGTCTACCAAAGATAAATAATAAGTTAAAACGTTTTCTGTTATTAAATAAAAAGCAAATATCATGAGTGCACATCTGTGTACAAGCAATACCTTAACACTTACCTCGGCACTTTCAATATCCCATGTTTTGTAGGCATGTTGCTGTTTGACATCTTGTAATTCACGCTGTAATTGTGTGTTTCTTTCTCGTTGCTCCTTTAAAGATTCAAGGGCTTCATTAAGCTGTCTTTCATATTGCTCCCTTGTGTCATTTGACATTTGCAATTGCAACTGCAAGTTATCGACTTCATCAAGTAAGCTTTTGTTTTCCACTTTCAATCCTTCAAATTCGACCAAAGTGGAACGGATAGCAGACAGGCTCTTTTGAAGTGTAATATTTTCTTCCTCTAACTCACTGCATTCCTGTAAGCAGGCAGCTTCCCTTCCTCGCAATTCCCTATTCTCTTGCAACAGTTGCTCTTTAGCATTTGATAATTCTTCAAGATCTTTGGTAAAATTGGAGACTTGATGGCGTAGTTCTGCTGCTTCTTGCCGCGAAGACTTCTCAGTTCGTTTACAAATTTTCAGCTCACTTTCTAGGTCACTGATCTTGCTGAGCAATCCTGATTCTCGCGACTGGCTTTCCTCAACCAGCGTCGCCTTCCGCCTCTCGTCTGACTTTGAAACACTATCATGTTCCTCTTTCAATTTTTCATTTTGCTGAAAACAGAAAAGCAGACGAAGACGTGAATACTTGCCAACGTACAAGACTGTTGTGCCTTCCTAAATGATAAACGCACACACT
>JANTCA010091356.1:0-10875 GCA_024741275.1 Chironex yamaguchii
AACCAAGACCTCCAAAAATGACGTCAATGGCATTTTTGACCATGATGTTTACTTCATTCTTTTGCGAGACCATACCTTTAGAATGAATTAAAAATGGACTACAAAGCAGACCATCAACAACACAAGCTTGAAAAACTTAAATTCTATTATTGTCATCGTCTCTGCCACCTAGGTTTGCCTATTTGTTTGCCTATTTGTTTGTCTATTTGTTTGGCTATTTGTTTGTCTGATTGTCTGTCTGTTTGTCTGTCTGTCTGTTTATTTGTTTGTTTATCTGTTTGTTATCACAGACATTAGAACATACCTAAAAATAGTAAACAAACACATCTTCGTCAAGGACATAAATTGGTACAAACAGCTTTTACGTAAGGTTGTAATGCGCTCTCTACTTAGTTTAGGAATTTTTAAGACTGTCAATTTACACAAACTACTTCTGAGGACCCCCTCAATGGCTCGACAGCTCGATCATATCACACCTCGATGGTCCGACACCTCGATTGTACGACACTGCTGATTTTGACAGGACAATATTCTTGAGTTAGGAACAAGTTGGGGTGATACACATACCGTGTCGACTGGTAGGAAGGAAAGGTATGTTCCAAGTTTTACTAAGGTGCTTAAGCCGGGGCTTCCTTTTGTCGAGCCGTCAAAACGACTCTCTCCTGTTTTCAATAAATCAGCTCTTGAATTACGATTAATCGTAGCGATGACATCAACATTTTTTTCGACGATTCTGTTCAATTAGGCCGGAAGGAGTAAAAAATGGTCCCTATTTCGGTGATGTCTTGTATGTAAAACCCGTTTCCATATTTCCATGTCCTTTGCAATTCTAGACCACGGTTAGTGTACGTGATTTAACATGGGATCAGGCAACACACATTTCATAAGACCTCATTTGCTTGCAACGTGCATTGACAATCTCGGAATCTGATGGGCGTGCTGTTATTACAATTTGTCTATAGAAATGAAAACATTTTTTAAAGAGAGCTTGGAACTTCCACTTAATTCTTACACACTCATCCTTACGAATCATTGATAAAACAAAGACACAGTCGGAATTTTAACATTTTTAAGTGTGTCATAAGCCATGGTCAAATATGACTAACATTGTAGTGGACAGTGTTCCATCGAAGGATAAACAAATACTACAAATATTCCATTCAAATGTTTTACACACATTCCACCATAGCGTGTGGTAACCACAACCAACGTTACTAAGTGTTTAATAAGAAGTGACAAAGTCCGCATTTACTAAACACTATCGAAAATTTTGATGAAATTTATGAAGTCCATTAAACATGGTCGAATGATGCCCAACATTATTTAACTTAACAAAGAAGCAAGTCAAACGTTAGCAAAATGCTCAGTAAAGTATAAAGTTTGAAACTTGAAGGGACTTTAAAGAAGAAAATGATCAATCCGCAAAGTTCTGACATGTAATATAGATATATTTTTTACAAGGAATTTGAATTTGGCCCTATTAATTACACTTTTTTAGCAATATCAGTCCCCAAACGTTCTTTATACCTTCTCTCCAAATAGATCACTTGTTTCCAAAATTTCGTCACAAAAACCGAATTTCGAATCAATTTAAGGTAAATCGTCTCTTAATAGTGTTCTCATCACTTGTAAAATAAGTCTAAATTGACACGAGTTCACACCTCGACAACATTGTTATCACTCCTATGAGTACCATCAATCTAGAGCTGTATTGTCAGATGCTGTAAATTTCAGAATCTATCCAAGAACAAGAATACACAATCTGGTTTCTTTTACTTCACCCTTGTGTTCTTCTACTTCATCCTAAACTCTGGTTATTATATATTACTTCTGCAATAGATCAACCAATGAAATAAACCCACATGTACAGACTGTACCCTTACTTCCAAATATGTACAACAATTTTATTTAGATTATCAAATAAGGCCTTGGGAATCCCATAATCCCATATAGGGATACGCTTACCCCTGGCGGAGGCATTTTGCAATGCCACCTATGGACACCTGTACATTACAAGGAATCCCCACACTTGCTAAAGACAATCCGGGAATCCCCACTAACATAATCTGGACTTGCACTGGTATATTGTCAAGGCGAGCGGCTATTTCAGTCCAAAAGGTACAAGATGCTTTACCATACAGAATTGTGAAAACGTCAAAGAGAAGTTTTGAAAAAGGAAATATACGTTTGAGCAATGCAGCAGGACAGTCTTAGAATGGAGCGAATGTAATGAAAGGGGAAGACAAAGATGTGAAATTGCTGTTTCAAAAAGAGAATACAAAATGCCTATACATTTGGCCATTTGATAAGGTGATGAAACCTGTCAACCATTTATTGCAGTGGAGAAGTATAGATAGGAAACTTTTTATGCTGCAGTTGACACAGCTGTCTTGAACGTTTTTCGATGCTTCAAGAAAGCTTCTTCATGGATATAAAAGTATTGAAGAAATTCTACCTATTGACAGCTTCAAAACGTATTTCTATTGTACAGAATTACACCTCCAATTAGATCCTCAAACCTCGATCAAACATATTCAAAGCTCAATCTAGTAAAAAAAGTTTCGCTCTACAGTGGAACAATGTAGGTATAAATCCTTGATCCTACTGAACGCTGAAAATAAATTGATTCCAAAAGCTGACCACAAAAGCACAACGGAAATATTTGAGAGCACTAACTTGCAAAAAGGTCGATAACGTGAAGTGTTAGGATCAAATAGAAGTAATATTGAATAGTCACTGTCAGGAACTTTCAATCAATTTGCTAGACACACTGTATGCAGTGAATTGAGCCCTATGTACAGAATGACCTATGTATAGTAAACCCACTATTCGGTTTAATTCATCATTTTTGGCTCCACTCTTCTACACCTTCGGTAGCATAGGCTGCTTCCATTAAGCTCTTTAATCAAAAGTGAATCCAAAAGGATTGTTTGAAGTTTTTTATCCTTGGCCCACTCTGAACCAGGAGGCCCACGATGCCTCTATGAGCAATTTAGTGTTCTACGTGCTGTGGAACCCTGCCTTATGGTTACGTCGTCAATACGGCCACCTCGCTATTACAACCACATTTATCTGGCAGGGAGAAGCAGCCATACATAGTCTCATACAATACAGCCAACAGCCAAATTTTCGATCCCAAACAGCAGGATTCTTTATAATTCCACCCCAATAATAATTTGTATTTCGGCAACTGTAATAAAATCAAAAGTCGTATTCCCTTTACAAAAGGACTTGTCACTAATAAAGTCGTTCGGTTCTTTTCTTTCCTCTTGCTTCTTGCTCTTTTGTTCGTTGTTATTTCAGTCTTCCGTCTGTTTGGCGGGTGGGCCTCACAGAGAGATTATCAGTATCCAGTAGGATTTTCAAAAGCTTAACATATTTCTCTTGTCCTGTAAATCTTTAAACGCAAGCGACTTCCATGCCGTATCCACCACCTCGACTTATGGTTTTTCCAACAATCCTCACATCTGCTGTGCATCCCATCTGTTTTAGTAAATGACAAACAATCTATGTCCCTTGCTTTGCACTTGCTGGTACCCATTGTATATGGCAAACTACCTCTCCATATTTCACAACTGCAACTGCATTCTTGTCTTGTGCTAATAATGGAACAGGTTATAAACACCGCGAGAGTTTGAATTTACAGTAAAGGTTTAAGCGATCCAACAACGATCTTCATTTGACATTAATCTGAACTGGTTGAATTTTATACATACGCAAGAATTTGCAATATTATGTAAGAAGTTGGTGATACGTGCATGTTGATCCCATGACATTGACATTTAATTCTGATTTTTTGGCTCCTGCTGCAACTTCATGACTTTCCCAATTTCAATTTTCCAGATGTCTTTATACTCATGGTAACCCCTCACCCAAGATGGTAGCACAACTTTGCTACTGTTTAAAGCAGAAGCAGTAAATGAAGAAGTAGAACTCTCAATTGCATGCCTGTTCGTCACGTTCAAGAATGTAATCATATATAACTGAGCAAAAGTGTACTACCGCCCAACTGTTATTAAACACATTTTGATGACTGTATCTACCAGATGTCTATTAAAGAGAACAGTTGCTTAGGATGTTATTATTAATATCTGCCCATTAAACTCCCAAATTTGACCTTGCCTCCTTAATGCGGCCACCCCACTAATACAACCGTAGTTAGTGGCTCGTTGATGGCTTTATCAATGGAGTTCCACTGTTCAAGGACGTGCTCTGCTAAATCCTCACGAAAGTAAACATAATGTCACAATTCTGGGAGGGAGGATACGGCGCATGTCAGAGTGCAGAAAAGGGCAGCCATCAAAGAAGTGTAGATGCAGAATAATAAGAAAACTAATTGACTGAATGACAGAAAGACATTGAAGCGGCGCGCATTTTAATTCTGATTCTGCAATTGAACTTTTTAAAAATGTAATGTAGACAAGTGCTTTTTAATATTACTGTCAAGAGTGGAGCTAATGCTAATAGCTACACTAAGTTGAAACCGATCAGGATCGAACTTGCAACCCTCCGAGTCAAAAGCCAACACTTCAACCAACGTCCAATTTCGACACAGACATTTAGTGAAGGAAATTCTAAGTACTTATTGTCATGAGCCTAAATGTATACCTGTATATGATAGGTAATAAACAGTTCGTAATTTTGGGTTATACTTTAAAGGGATACATAAAAACGTAAGATAACAATGCACTACACAACTGAGACCTAAGGGAAAATGTTTTTTTATTCCAACGGAGTTAAGAAGGAATGTGACGTGATTTCACTTCCTCGTCAACTGTTACCTTCAACTTGTTCTCTTTCCTGATAGCCTCTTTGTGGAAAAGCGAAAGTATGGGACACTAAGAGTTAGTTTACAAAGCACTTTAAAGCCTATCATCTCTTTTGTTTCTTATTTGGGATGCTCATTAAAGCAAAAAAAGTGTGAGAAAGAAGCGCTAAATGACAGAAGAACTTATTTTCACTGACTGTTTCTCTTTGAGTTGTTGGCAGGGATTTGTTTCGTCGAATGATATTTTTCAGCTAAGCATAAATACTAATCTGTATCGCTGTTTGTACATCGATGATTACGGATCGAATCACATAAAGGAAACTCACCAAACCCATGCTAATGATTTAAGAGTTCAAGTGACCACACGATCATATTTGAAAGTAGACTTTAAAATATCTTCACCAACATCATCTGATTTCCACTAGGCGAATATAAAAGCGCGCAACGACATCTTTGCAGCGAAAAAAATCGATCAAATGCTTTTTGTATTTCACAGAAACTCTTTGTCTTTGTCTTTGTTTTGCTGTCTTCTGGTGAGTAAATTTTCTCATGACCAATCTTGGAAAATAGTTGCTGTCAATTTCAGGTATCCACTGTGCCTAAAGTCTCGATTATGTGCTCCGATAGGACGTTATGTTTTTGCCAGGGTTTGTTTGTCTCTTTTTCTGTTTGTCTGTTTGTTAGCAAGATAACTAAGACATTTTTCGAATGGATTCTGACGAAATTTCGAAAACGGCAAAGATTTTGGTTGTGAAGGTAAATCATAAATCTTTTTGAAATTTCAAATTGAAGAAGTTTATTCGTGGTCTCTTTTCTGTAGAGCTACTCTAGGTTCAGGTTACTCTATATGGTAACAAGCTTTTGACCAAGGAACTACCCCCTCTTTGCTATTGAAACACTGCATGAATGACTCTCGAACATGGACAGCATAGCGAGTAGGATTTCTCATATTTGCAGGAAATGTGTTAGGATCGCCTACGAGCAGAAGTTTCTAAAACGTCTGTCCCTCCAAACCTTGAAACTCTCTGGGGAATTTCTTCTTCATCTATAATCATATTATGCAAAACAGATATGGATTTAATGATAACATCAGCTGTTTGAGGTGTTGTTCTAATAGTTCTCTGTAAAACTCTAAACTTCAAACTCAATTGCTCGAAAGCACATTCAATACAGCGTCTTGCTTACGATAACCTATAATTGAAAATTGTTTTCTCATTTGTCAAATTTGCTCTTGGAAATGGACGCATTATATAAGGCTATAATTTCCATGCTTTGTCCCCCAAAATATAACCAGAGGCACTTTCTTTTCAGATTTTGGCAATCTTTGACATGCTGCTAAGTTTAAAGCATCATTTTACAGCCATATGTAGAAATCAGACTCTTGAAGCATGCCATTATTACTCTGCCTCCCCCCCCCCTTAGCTCCTATATCTTTAGCTAATATACATTTTGAATCTGCCAAGCCCTGAAGAACGATAGAGAAATATTGCTTATGATGGTAGAAAAGTGAACCAGATTTTGAGGGACACTTCATTCAAATGTGTTTTCCATCAATACAGCCAAAGAAGTTTGGTACTTTGCATCTTTCATAAAATTCCTCAATAGGCGCATAGGTGCATTATAAAGTTTATAAATTACTCTGTTTTAACAAAGATTCTCATCCCGTGAGGCTCTTAGTTTATTTTAACATGCGATCAATAACATTATGATCACACGAAGGTCCTCAAAGTGATTATTTTCATTGTACTCGGTGAGTTTGTAAGAGTAAGGCTGTACAGCATGTTAGATTTTCGTCATTCGTCGGAATCCTTAAGTTGTTTCAAATTACCAATTAAAGCTTGTCATCCACAACATCATTCTTGCACTCAGGTTCCATTTAAGCAATAGACAAGCTGGTCTTGTGTCGTGAACAGAAGTAAACTAATAATTGTGACTACTAGGGCTTTGGCCCTGGTCTCATTACAGCAAATCTCTCGCCTTTGCTACTGAGCTAAACAATTCAATATGACAGGTCGAAATACTATCAGACATTCGACTTCGATCTTCCAACTATGTTATTGGGTGACTAACTTTTGGCATGTACACTAAGGAGCGGCATTTGCACTATATTTAGAGAGCAATAAACGGGGTAGTCTCGTGTAATAAACAAGGAGTAAAGTTATTATTGTTGCCCTTAGAGCTTTGAAACTGGGTCTCGCGACGTTAGAAAGTGACGCCTTTCCTAACTAGATTAATATCTTAATAGGGATGGTCAAAAAACTTCGCTGTTCAACCCCAATTGTCCATTTGTATAGTTGGGTGTCTCTCTTCTGGTGTATACACTAGCAAACGGCATGTGCTTTGTGCCTACATGACATCTATTTATTATCATTTGCAATACTTCCAGATAGATGTCTTCAATATGGTCTTGTGTCATGACGAAAAGTAGACTTTATGATTGTAGCCTGCAGAGCTTCGAGTCGAGGTGTTACGTCCAGTGGTTACAACCATAACTTAACTTCTGCCCTGAAATGAAAGGCAATGACGACCGCTCCGAAGTAACATGCATGAATTGCTTTGATAGATGCTTTTGTTAAAATTTGTACCACGGGTAAGAAACTAATAGAAGCCTGATTAAGACGACAGCTCAGAAATATAATACACTTCTTTATAATGTATTTCCTGGTCCCCTCTAAGAAGTCAAAATTAGACAATTACCAGTTTATCAGTGTAAAAATTTTAAATTATCTCCAGCTTATAATGCTCTACACACTCTTGTAATGATGCAATCACCAAGTCATGACTGTCCAAACTTCACCTCGGAGAGTGTATGTGACCAGTAGCTCAGTTGTCAGAGCATCTGCTCGTAAAGCAGAAGGTAGTGGGCTCGGCACACGCCGTGGACATACGATATGTTTCTCCAAATTCAATCACTTCACTGCCATTTCAATACAACATACTTGTTTAGTATTGTGGTCTACAAACGTTAACCTGAAGGCAATGTAGGGGGAACGGATGTTCACCAAGCTGGAAGTTTTCCAGGGACCATCCTCCAGGTGAGAATTTAGCGTATACTCTGTACTCATAAAATTATGTCCAAAGTTACGTTTAGAGCAATCAAATCACAATTTTAATGATAATAATGAAGAAGAAGAAGTTGATGATGGTGATTATGATAATTTTCAATATTTATTAAATTATCACAAAGTTTCTTATGCACACTGTTGTAGACTCTTGTCCATAAATGTTTATAGCGCCAAAGTATATCATAGACTGAGGAGATTGATAGACACTGCGAATGTATTGATGATATGTCTTATCCTCTTTGTGACATATGCCTGCACAGGAAAACGAACCGCAATAAAGACAGGTTTATATCCCTCTCATGCAAATACATTTACCGGTTTGACTCGAGTAAAAAAGACGATAGCTAAAAATATTTTGGGGAAGTCGCAAAATCGTGACGTTCGATTGAATGATGTGATGACAAATGACCTTCATACGACTACGTCACGCATCCCTGCCTTGTACCATGCATTTTTCTTTCCACATGCCAAGTTGAGTTCACATATATTACAGTGCATATGCACGTATATTAGTATTAATAAAGCTTATAGGTTTTAATCCGTTAACCTGGTTAATGTGTGGGAGAATGGTAGGCATGTCTTGGAAGGGATCTGCAAGTGAATGGCCAATTAGACGATCTTTGACAATGCGAGAGGATACCTCAGGGATTGTCATTACCTCCCGTGAAATAACAGAACAACAATAGGAATGAGGCCAAATATTAAAATTGAAAAGACACAACGAGGGGGAATTTTCTATCAGAAAGTACCTCAGGAAAAGGCTTACTACTGAGGACGTTTAATTCCTTTGTCAATCAAAAACAATCCACTACCAACACTTCACTAGCAGAGGTATATATCAGTCTAAAAGCCTATCTATATATCAGTCTGTAGAGGTATATATATTAAAAATGGTGATTTCTGAGTTTTCATACCTGCCTCTAGAAGACCAAAGCCACTCTGCATAGTAAAAATAATAAAAGCACTTGTAAGAATCCACGTAGCATCACCAGGGTTATCTGCAACGCCAGCTTTAGACATGTCTGTTGTGTTGTTCATTGTCTGTAAAAAACAAAGGAATGGGTTAGTTTATTAAAGCTATCGAGTGAAGTGAAATGGCATTCGTCCCTACGATAACCAAGAAAACAGCTACTGAAAACGGAGCTTTTTTCACGTTGCTTTAGATGGTTTTCAACCGTATTCTTTAACAAAGGCAGTTAACATCGCAATATAAAACCAAAGAGGCTCCTTCTCGTGCTATTCAAGATATGAGAGGCATAGGCCCTGTTTGCACTATGCCGCTATGAAATGAAAACGATACAAAATGACACCGTTTTCATTTTGCACCGTTTTCAAAATCGTTTTCTTTTTATACCAGATACGATTCCGTTTAAGTGTAAACGAAAGGCCAAAACGATATCATTTCGTACCATTTTCATTTCACAAAGTGTAAACGGGGCTTTAGCCTTGGTACAATCTACAACGTAATGAGTGGCATCAAAAATAATTAATTCTAATTATTTCTCAATAAAAATTTGGATAGAAAAGTCTTAAATACAGTTCAAGGAGCTGTCGTGGTATAGTAAGATATAATAAATGTGATTTATAACAAGCAAAAGTTATTGTGAAATATAAACGAGTGGTTGCAGGCTAACAAAAGGTAACGGGAGTCCACTCTCATAAAGAGCCCACTTCCTCAAAACCTCCGTAACCCTGGCATGGGAATCAGCTATACTCGGTAACGAGTATCCAACAAAAAAAATAATTGAAAACAGCAATATTTTTCCTATTACCGCTTAACTGAACAAATGTCCATGTATTGGTTCTTATTTCAACAATTTATATCCAGTGTTTGATTCCTGTTTTTAGTATTATGGTTCAGCTGGTCTCCTATCCGTCAAAGAGTGATGAATTAAATCCCAGGGCTGCTGCGGAAAGACATCAATAAGTCAATGAGGCGATAGAAGTGGTGACCAATCCTACTTCTACGGTATCAAAGCAGTTATCGTACATTAGCATTAGGCTTGCACTTTCTGACATGGACCAATTTTTCCCCCTTTTTGCTTCTCTACCACGTTTCCTACCTTTTCTTAATTTTTTCTGCTTCCACACCCTTCTCATTCTCCATTGTCCAACTCCTTCTTTCTCTTAATTTCCGTGTTCTTTTCCTTCTACCGGTTATTCCTCTTCTTTTCCCATTAATCTTATTTTCCATTGCTCTCTTCTTTTCCCCTTTTTCCCTTTGCTGCGATTATTCTTTCTTTTTCTCCTATATTTCTTCTTTTTCTATTTTTCCTTACTTTTCTTGTTTCTCCTGTTCTTTCTTTCTACTGACTATTTCCCTTTTCCTTTCTTGTCTTCTATCCTCCTACTCCTTTGCTCTCTTCTTCCTCTTCTCCCGTTTTTTGCTTCTTCTTCTCCTTTTCCTTCTCGACTTTGGTCCTCATAGTTTTCCCTCAGTTAAAATGTTAGATACTATTTTGCTTAGAATAACACTTCAGATATGTCAGCTTTACTTATTTATCAAACAGAAGCAAATTGATATACTTTTGCCGTGTAAAAACGGTCCAATTGCTAGATAATGGATGGTCATCTTATGTACTTGTAATATCAAACAATACAATTAAAGAGGTATTATTTTGATTTAAGTGCGCTCTTACCCTTGCCCTATCGTAGCTCAAGTTAAGAGGTTTTTGTTCGATAACCTCAAGTCAAGTAGAAGATTAACCTTATTGCTACGTACATCATTTTTTACATATTTTAGCAGCACATGACCATCCTCTTGCTTCACATTAAAAGTAGAAGATTAACCTTATTACTACGTGCATCATATTTTAAATATTTTAACAGCAGATGACCATCATCATGCTTCACATTAAAAGTCGAAGATTAACCTTGCTACTACATACATCATTTTTCACATATTTTAACAGCACATGACCATCCTCATGCTTCACATTAAAAGTCGAAGATTAACCTTGCTACTACATACATCATTTTTCACATATTTTAACAGCACATGACCATCCTCATGCTTCACATTAAAAGTCGAAGATTAACCTT
>JANTCA010091357.1:0-13209 GCA_024741275.1 Chironex yamaguchii
GCATGAAACTTCAGCACCATACTCACCTCATCAAAACGGCACAGCTGAGAGGGGTTGGAGGACCTTGTTTGATATGGATAGGTGTGTTGTTACAGGCCGAATTCCCTAGAACTTTGTGGCCGTGTGCAGTCATGGCTGCCTCGTACATACGTAATCGGTGTTACAGTAAACGTTTAGAGAGCGCAGCATTCACAGCTCTAGCTGGCAAGAAACCAAATTTGTCAAACATGCATATATTTGGTTCAGAATGCTACACTTATAAACAAGATAAGCAAAAGCTAGGTGCTAGGTGTACCAAAGGTGTGTTTGTTGGGTATGACAAAGGTAGCCCAGCATACTTAGTGTACTACGCAGAGTCGGGCAAAGTTATGAAACACAGAGTTGTAAAGTTTCCTTTTAATGTGTACACTTCAGTAGAAACTCAGACAGAAAACCTTATATATGTTGAAGAATTTATTCCTGTAAAACCAAGTGAAAATGCTAGTCCACCTGTTGTAAATGTGTCACACAGTGAAGTGTTAGAAGAGAGTGGGGGAATTGAGAGTTCAGAAGTAGGACAATCTGAGAGTCCCAGATATCCTAAAAGAGCAGTAAAACCTCCAGCATACCTGAGTGACTATGTCACTGACGTGGCCAGTGACGGTGAGGACCAAGTCATGTCTATTTGTAACATTGATTACTGTTACAGAATGAGAATGTTCCCAAAGACTTACACCGAGGCCATAAATTCCGCAGAATGTAGCTTATGGGAAGAAGCAATACAGGATGAGATGCAGTCTCTTAAGGAGAATAACACATTTACACTTATCACCCTACCAGAGGGGAGAGATGCAGCGAGGGGTAAATGGGTGTACACAATGAAGGGAGATTCAAAGGGAATATAGTCCCACAAGGCAAGATATGTGGCTAAAGGCTATAGTCAGGTTAAGGGATTAGATTACACTGAAACCTTTGCACCAACTGCTAACTTAGTTTCTTTGCGTGTTCTGATGCAGTTGGCAGCACAGCATAATTTTGTTGCATCAAATGGACGTAAAAACTGCTTATTTAAATGCACCCATTGATTGTGAGATTTATGTAGAGCAGGCAGAAGGTTTTGAGGTTCCAAGTGCATGTGAAAATAAAATGTACAAATTGAACAAATCCTTATATGGGTTGAAACAGTCTGGCAGAAATTGGAAGTGTGCTACATTTACATTTGTTACAAAATAGCTTTGTGCATAGTCAGGCAGATCCTTGTGTTTATGTCAAGCGATGTCAAGGTGACGTTATCATAATGCTTGTTTGGGTGGATGACCTCATTATTGCAGCCAATAAAGGAAGTGTTTTGCATGACGTGAAGCAAATCCTTAGGGAAAAGTTTAAAATGAAGGATTTAGGTAAACTCACGTACTTCTTGGCATTGAGTTTGTGCAAGGGGATGACTTTGTAAAAATGGATCAGAAAAGGTATCTATGTAAGGTAATTGAGAGGTTTGGTATGCCGGATTGTAAACCTAGAAACACACCCTCCGAGTTAAAATTTGAGTGCACTAGTGGAGAAATAGCTGACCCAAAATTGTATAGTGAGGCAGTAGGTAGACTAATCTACGCAGTGACCTGCACTAGGCCTGATTTATGTTGGATTGTGACAAAACTATCACAGTTTTTGAGCAAACCTTGTAGAGAACATTGGGTAGCTGCTAAGCATGTTTTCATATATTTGAAAGGAACCCTAGATTATGCTCTATGTTGTAGAAAGTGTGATAGTAATTTAGAATTAATGGGGTTCAGCGATGCTAACTGGGCATCATGTGTTGAAGCTAGCAGAAGTACCACTGGTTATTGTTTCAGTTTAACTGAGAAGGGACCCATAATTTCTTGGAAATCCAGGAAGCAAGCTACAGTAGCGTTATCATCATGTGAGGCCGAGTATATGGCCCTATCAGCCACAGTGCAGGAAAGTTTGTACCTCATGAAATTGTTGATGGATTTAGGGTGCGAGTGCAAAGTATGTACAACTTTTGAGGACAATCTAGGGGCCATTGCACTAGCGAAAAATCCTATCAGGCATCAGAGGTCTAAGCAAATTGACATACGCTACCATTTTGTAAGGGATGAAGTAAGGTCAGGTAGGATAGTCCTTAATTACTGTCCTACAAGTGAGATGGTAGCAGATATGATGACAAAACCAGTTTTAAGGTGTAAATTGCAAATGTTTTCAAGATTTTTGTTTGGTTTACAATAATAGGCCGGTACTGATAGCTATTTTTCATTTTGCGTGCTAATGATTAACCATTTATAAACAATGTTTAGTGTGCTTTGGACTCTGATATTGCGAACAGTATATTTGTCATGTTTTAGTATTAAGTTCAATATCGTTCATGGTGCTAAAATGACATGCAACATCAGACTCTCTTATAAAAAATACTTTGTCTTTGTAAACCAAATTTTGGAAATTTGAAACCTGGAAGTGTCTGTAGTGTGGTTCAGTCATTTGTTCTCTTACATGTAGTACTATTAAAGCCTAAAACTCGAACATATATTATTGCCACATATATAGAATCAAAAAGTATTTAAGACCTACTGATAAAAATGAGATTAAGTGGGGGTGTCAAGATGAAGACTTTTTCTGTGTTAGTTGTGTAATCTCATTTTTGAGCTGGTCCATATTTTAGTACTTTGTAATATTACGCCATCTAGTGGTTTGTCTTGTCATTCCTTGATCTTCCGTTTTTGTGCAGCTGTATACAACATTATGATCGTCTGATTATTAAATGAAACTTGTAAAACACTAAAAACGCGAGTGATTCTCTAGTATTCCTCCATCATGACATCAATACATAACCCTACACCCCCGCTGTATTAAGCACACGACAGTTCATGAGATGGAAATAAATAATAACCACGGAATTGAAAGATTAAGGAGAAAATTAACAATTACCATGGAAATCGGAAATTACTGAGAAAATAAACTGTAATATGACAATTGTGTATCACCCGCGGAAATTAAAAAATTACCAATGGACTAGAATACTGTAAAAACCCAACATTACCACCAACATTAATGCCTACAGCAATGCAGACTTGCTAACGTACCAGTTTTGGCTGGGGGACCTTGGTATCAAACACGTAGCAAACTTGAGCAAGAATGGTTTGGGGAGGGAGCAATTTTCAATGCTGGTTTTCGTTTTTTGCTCAAGAGTAGGGACCAAGTTGTGAATAGATAAAACAATGATCACTGAAATGCTCCCCGTAGGTCATTGATTGGTGTCCAATTTTCCCTCCTTACAGGTCTAACCCATTCTTGGAGCAATTCTGGATTCTTGATAGAAAATCTAAAAACAGTATTTTTCGTGATAGTCACATTTCAAGACATCACAATACCTTTCGGCTTTCACTGAACAAAAACTTCATTGGTACATGGCTTTTGTTTGTGGGTGGTTTAATCTACTTCTTTTTGATTATCATTAGTTGTATTTTGGTACAATTGCGTTAGAGATGTTTAGAGTTCTATGGTTATTACTTGTGCATTGTATTTTCTTTTTCTTTCCATTCTGCATTCTTATCAAAATCCTGTACAGAGTTTCAATAAGTGTGTATGTAGGGGGAGGGGCAGGGTTGAGCAGCTGCATATATTGTGCCTTATTCAGTTTATGTTGTATCAAAGACTTTAATTTATGATGTAATGTACATTTAATACAGATTATGTGTGGTTAAGCCATTGTAATATACTGCAAAATTTATTTCAAGAAAAGATTTTGGTAATCAGACTGCTTATGCGTTTACTTTGAGTGATTCTTATATGACTGTCTTCAATTTGGATATTTGACCAGACAAGGGGTGAACCTGGACTTTAGGTGAGTTAAAGGTGAGGTATATTTTACATCATTTGACTCCCCATTCATTAACGAGTCCCCTTAGGGCTGGGTCATCGTCCAGGGGGCCTCCCTGACTAGTTAGAGCTGGTATTGGAATTAACGGGGAGAGGACTCGTAAGGCAAAGACTATGCTGCCGGAGGAACATGGCCTGGCAGGTAGATAACAATGAGAGGGACCCTTCTGTCTGGAGGTGCCGCCATTGCAAAACAAAGAGGAGTGTCAGGTATGGTTCTTTCTTTGCGTTGTCCCACTTGATATATAACATACCCCCATACACCTTTGGACAAAAATCCCTCTGAAGTCCAGGTTCACTAAACGTTTACCTGCCGATGGAAAGAAATTCTACATTTTGGCTGTTTTTTCCTTGTTTAGTCCACCTGTTGGTGCAATTATATGCTGAAAAAGAAACTGGCATGATTTTGAGATAAATTTAGTTTATCTGTCAAAATCGTCGTCTTAAATTCGATTAATGAATGGACATAGTGACTGTATCGGGAATCAATGTTTTCAAATTCTCGCATTTCTCGCGGTTTTCTGCCAAACGACTGCCGCCATTATGGAAAGTTAGAAGTTGACAAACATTAGTGACAAACAGAGCACTCTAACCCTAGCTTTTCTGTGGTTTTTACCACAGTGTTTTAACCCTAGCTTCTATGCGGTTTTTAAACTGAAGCCTCCAAAACGAGGTCCAAAACGAGGTTTTTACGGCGAAAAGTTCGTGGATGGGACGGTAAATAAACCGATTGGTTGGAAAGAATTGTGTATATGGATTGGATTTGGCAGACTATGTCATGTCACAAGCAATTCTGCCAGCTGGAAAAGTAATAAAGATAAGTGCTGCTGTGAAATAAGAGCAAGAACGTAAGCAAACTATTATCTTCTTTCAATTTGTGTCTAGATTTACTATTACAGTCAAGAAGTTACTGTACTTGAAAAGTGGGACTTGATGTGACCGTAAACTCAGTTCTAAATGGTATTCGTTATACCGTGCTGAAATAGTGAACATGCAGATGGATGTTCATCGTGAAAATCGGGAGCATATAATTATAAAGTATACCGCAAACTTTAATCCAACAGCATAGAGGACCATGGACTAAGCCTAAGGAAACTCGATGTCCTCCAAAAGTCAAATATTTTTGAAGAGTAGGCTACTTGTTTATCCAGCGGATGGCGAAAACTTGTCATGGTTTTGCTGACTATTTGTCTTGTGGATCGCTTTCTGTAAGTCTGCAGTTGCATCTTCAGATATTTTAGGGATATCTTTTTCACGATTTGTGCAAGAAGGTCATCCTGAAGCCCTGTCTCTACATGGAATCGGTGATCGCCAATGGTTGGAAAGTGGTGTGCACACTCAGACACCATAAACAGCTGAATAATATTTTTACGAAGGTTATTACTTTTTGTTGTAATCTCGATATTGCTTGAGTTTACAACATTGACTTTTAATGCCCTTTCGCATTGCTCCACAACCTTAAAGGCCCTGTACGATGCTTGTACCAACCCTATTTTTGCGGAATACTAGCCTTGCATATGTCATGTTTGTGTATGTATGATCACCGAATGAAACAGGGATCACCAAGGAATGGGAGCGTTGCTGGAAGTCAGTATTTGCAACAACCTTTCTGATAATATGCCCTGCAATATAGCAGAGAATATTCTCTTGGAACAAGGCGACATTTATTGCTGTAAAGAGCTGGTCAATTTCTGCTTCAATGTCAACCATCTGATCCTCATGTACTGGCTTGATCAGGAAGGTGAGGAAGTTTAAATGTGTTCCTTAGAAAGTTGTATGCTCTGTGTTAAAAGAAATTAACATTTACAGCAAACTGTTTTGGTTCCTGTGTATAATGCCTTCCAGTTGGGTTTTGTGACTAACTTTTAACCTCATTCATAAACAACTATAGACAAGTGAGAGACCTGATCCTTAAGGAGATCAGTGCTTGACTTAGAGGGAAGATCTCTATTTCTAATCACATCAAGAGAGTCATTCAATGTTTTGATCAATTCAAGTGATCACTACAGATGAATGAATATTTAGGTGAGTGCCATCTCCAGCTCTTAACTGAGATTCAAGGCAGTTGTCTGTCGTTGTTGAGAGGAAACCTGGAAAGCACCAAAAATAGATGGAGTTTACTAACATATATAATATAAGTGTTTTGAAGAGGAACCGGAATTGTATTATATTTGTAATTGGCTTTTTTCATACTCTACTATGAATTAACTGTCAGTGTTCCTATAGGATTTGCATGTATGCTATACAATACCAAAACAAATCTCTGAAAATTTAGTGGATGAACTGCCTCCACTATCCCTTGCTATGTATGGCCATGAATTGATATAATTTGCCCAAAACTGCTTACCAACTCCATCATGCATCATCATGGAAACTGGAGATGCAATATTGTATACAGTAAACTTGTGGTAATATTTTAGGGTGTCAGTTATTGTGGTCTTTCAGATGAAGATATTTACAGAATAAAGACAATCTGCAGTTTTGTTTGTTTCAAGAGATGGCAGACCATGTTTACATCTTGTGATAGGTTTCTCCTATGCTTTAAGCCAAGGCTATTTCTGATAAATCACAGATAAAAGGTGATGTCAGCCATGAGGATAATGCCTTAAACGAAAATTATAGCATATTCCTTAATGTAACAATTGCATTGTCAAGTTTGTAAACATTATTTTAGATAACTTTACATTTTTGGTTCAAACAATTATTCCATAAATCTAAAATCAGGACAAATCATACTGATATTAACATTCTACAACTAAGAACTAACCAATTGAATGAGACTGGCCAATGCGACCCAGCTCCATCAACTTTCTCTGATCTCGCATCAATTTCCATCAAATTCTGACAGTTTTGACCCTGAACATTATCCTGACTAACATTTACACTGCTCTTTTTCTTATTTCGTTGATTCTGATGACGAAAAGCAACACAAGGTATCAGCATTTTGACATTAAACACAAGTTCATGCCAGCTGTACACCGCAAACAACGGGAATCTTTTTTGTCATATAAACAGAGTTCGTTGAAATGCAAAGTGGCTTCAACTTCGCTCTGATGTTAACTCTCTAGCTTTTCTTGTACCTCATTGGTTGTAGCCATAGAAATACAAGTTCTTTTAATGTTGTAATTCAGTTTACTGGGGTACCACTTTTGATTCAATATTTATGATGATTTAGTTGAATGTAGTGCTGAGATATAATGGGGGAAAACAGATATAAGGGGGCAATATTAGGTAACATTGCTGTTCTTTGCATCATTTCCACTACGTCTTGATGACATTAACTTCACAGGCTTTTCATACTCTACAAAAACCGTTACTGATTTTTGTCACAGAACTGTCCACATTACCATTAACGTCAAGTGATACAGTATTCCAAGAGAAATTGTTGATCTCTTTGGAGTTTGGACTGTTCTTACCTAACGGCTTCCATAGGAATGCTATCTATGATTTAATACAAAAACTTCTAGCAAGTCTAAAAATGATAAAAAGCGTAATTACAATAAAGTGATAACAATTTGTAAGAATTAAAATACACTATAAGCAAAACATTCTCTACAACACCTTTATCAAAGGATAAAGCAACACACGTGTCCACAGTTCCGGAAAGTATCAAATTTCATGAGTGAGCAAAACTTTAGAAGCGAGGAAAGTAACAAAAGAAAGTTTCCAATTACTGTCTAGATAGAGGAAGACAGAAGAAGTTTGATCATGGAACTCCTTTGAAACTGATTGTAGTGATAAGCATTGTGGACATGTTGATGTGAGATGGTCGATTGTGTTGTCAGCTTTCAATTTAAAGTAATATTGGTGGAAAACAGATTTCATTTGATGGAATCTTAGGTGATTCAATCGAAGGTGAATAGCAGTAACAATACCAGACAATATGTTGACGGATGACAATCAGTTACTTTTCAGATTCAAATGATTCAGCATTACAAACAACAAGAGTGGCATCTTTTGTCAGGTAACGTTTAACAAATTCCATTTTCTTTTCTTTGTTGTTGGTCAAGTACCTTGGGACAAATGACTTGAAAATTTGCGATGTTGCGCTAAAATATACTTAAAAGCTTTCTCGTCTGACACTCTTCAGAGTATGATTCGTCAGGAAGGAAAGTATATGTATATGGCAACCTTTTTTGAACAATCTTTTTGTGGTACAAAACTTGAAAATTCTTTGTTCCCTTTCGTTTATGATTGGCTAGTTTTGCTACATGTTTTGTATAAATAGCTTGCCATGTACATATACTTTCCTTTCTGACGTTTCATACTCTGAAGAATGTCAGACGAAAAAAGCTTTTAAGTATGACTTTAGCGCAATGTCACAAATTTTCAAGGCGATTTGGAACCTTTGTTATACAAAACAAGTATAGAAACTAGCCAATCAAAAACAAGAAAGGAAAAAGCAAAGAGAAGATGAAGAAACAAAACTCCATTGGAGTCTGCCTAAATTAATACAAAAAGGCCAGTACTCTGTAGGCAGAAAGAGTTTTATCACTTGGATGTTATGGGATTCCTACAATGTCGGCAAATCATTGACTAATGAAACTAGACTCAGCACTTATCAATACACACAGTAGGAGGGAATTGATTGAAGAAGCATAGCATGTTAGATGTTCTGGTGTTAACGTGGGGGTGAACAGCTTGTTGGATATTTATGGACATGTTGAGTGAGGTTCCTTATGCTCTGTCACTGTGTAATTGTGGTAAAATGATGACAATTAGTAGGAAGCAAAATGTTCTCTTCAAATAATGTACATGCTTCATGGCCTTTATCAAAGGGCAAAGCATCCGTGTGTGCACAGTTCCAGAAAGTATCCAATTTCATTAGTGACCAAAATGTTCCAAGCAAAGCAAAATGACACTGAAAGTTTTTAACCACTGTCTAGACATAGTAAGACAAAAGAATAACATTTAAACATCTGACGGAGAGTTTAAATAAATTGTAGGGTTGAAAATTTTTCATAACAATAACAACTGACAATTCTCAGAGTTTTAAGTCTATTGTTAAAAGTGTTGAAATTCTAATCTGTTGGAAGATTAGAAGCCCTGTATTCATAGCTGGGCTTTATCCTCTGTAGCTAGCACAAATCAAGGCAATAATTGAAAGCAAAATAAGTGACAAAAGTTCGGTTAACATCCAGCTATCAAAACAACTTCCTCATCAAACGATAGGCGATGCCATACAACAGTAATTGACCGAACAAAGGAGTTAATCAACAAAAGAAGATCTGTAGTTCTACAGTACTCCCCAGGAAGTGTAATCACCTGTCACCTAGTAGTCGCACACCCATCAAGGGCATGAGCGGTCAGTGAGTGCCACTTCTTCCTGTCCTTGGCTTGATTTGTACATGCCACCGCTCCCATCTTCATCCATGCCGTGATGTTGCTCAGCCATGTCGTTCGTGGTCTTCCTCTACACCTCTTCCCCTCAACCTTTCCCTCCAGTAAGCTTTTCTGCAACCCTCCTTTCCTGATAAGATGCCCAAAATAACTGCATTTATGCTTCCTAATGTTGACTAACAACTTTCTACTGGTCTTTGCCCTTTGCAGTACCTCCTCATTCTTGATATTATTAACTGGTTTTAATAATATTATACTAAAACAAAACCTAAGCAAACAAGAATAATACTACAGCAAATACCCCCAAAGAGTACATTAACAAGATTATTGCTGTTGTGTACTTTAGTAAGTAAAGTGTGCATAAATTGTGAAGTTAAATAGGGCACAATAACTGGCCATATTCCAACAAAAAGAAAATTCAGCCTATTTTAAAGTACTAGTACCTTTTGTAGCAATTATGAAATCCTGACTAGAGTTGACCATGATCTTAAAGGAATAAAATGGCTATAACAGGTATGTGATTTCTTCTGCAAATGTTGGCCTAAAGGCTACCAGATCTGAAAGGTCTGGCCTTACACTACTATGCTAAAAAAGGTCTAAAAGTACAAAACAAAAATGTAAGGAATGAAAAGCTCCTCTTGTTTCACTCACCTATGCATAGTCAATAGGCTAGCCGCTTTGGAATGATGAGGAAGGAGATAATAGCTACTTTGGATCATTAATAATAAACCCCATCCTGCTTGTTAATTTCCGAAAATATGTCGAATAATCTCTCTCTTAATCTGATCCCACCTTATTTTTTTCAATTTCATATCATAGTGAATGATTATCCTATAACTAATTTTCCCATCAATAAACTGTACAGATGTGAATGAACACAAGTTAAAAGCCTTGTTTTATCTGATGTGTTTGCCACTGACTGTATGTCGACAAAGAAGTAGCTCAAAAACTTACTAAGAAGTAAAATTACACTTTGTAATTAATTATTACACTCCTCTAACGCTTAATTAACTTAATACAAATTTCACTTACATTTATACAACATAAAATTTGCTGGCCTAATTATAGTCCTCCTGAGTCACTATAGTTTAGCAATCAGAAGACAAAAGAAGAGAATTTTCTAGTATATTCTTAGTAGAAATTACCTATGACTCAAATGACATAAGCATTACTTGGAAATTACTATGCTGTAATAAAATTCTAAGTACATTCAACTAGGTACTGCCACCCACGTTAAACCAACCATCTCAGTCATTTCACTATCAATATTGAAATTTCTTCCAATCTCCCTACATTTCCAATTACATTTTTACTTGAGAGCACATGCCCGCAACTGATATTTCAATGAAACTGTAGTTGCTCAATTTTTTGTTTTGACACCATTCAAAATGGCTTTCGTTACGTTAGCTATGCTTCACATCGCAAGCAAGTTAGACTGCCACCTTCAGTGCTTCGCTATCGTTTGTTGAGTTGTGCTGGGAAAAACAGATCACGCGGTAAACATACGCTTATTGGTTGATGCATTTTTAAGCGCATTAATTCTTGTTTATGATTGGCCAGTTTCAATACATGTTTCGTATAAAAAAGGTTGCCATATACTCAGAAGCATATGTTGCTCCGAGTAGCTCTCTACCCAAACCTGGGGCTAAAAGGTTTGTCAAGAAACGTTTCCACTTAGGCCCCTTATAACTGGAGGTCCACGACACTCTAAATTAGTACTATGGCATTTGATAATTTTGTGGTCTTTATGAACTACGGGTTGAAGCAGAATTGCTTCCCATCATCTTGTATATGTAAGACCATAGAAAATTGCAATTTATTTGTGACTTGACCGAGTAGGTCGTTGCATGTCAAGTTTTCGATTGCTAGATATTTTACCATTTTTTAACAGTTTACATTAGGTGAGCCTAGCTTTGTTTGAGGTGCATCGACTTTACGCAATTGGGATAAAATGTCAAGAAAGCTACGTGTTTTAATTTAGTTTTGTCCAAATATAAAATGATTTACCTTAAGAATGCAAGGTGTATGACTTTGTGCCTTTGAGGGACCATTTTGGTACTAAAATTGTGATCATTTTGATTGCAATAAATGTAACTTTGTTCTGGGCTGAAGGACCTCTCTTATAGACCAGACTTTCATCCATTCAAGTCTTCCTTTTTCCTAGTTTTTTATCTAGAGGAAGAGAAGTTCCATTTTTATATACTTTTCGTGATACTAAAAAATTCTGAATAAGGGTAGGTAGTCATTCGGTTCTTGAATGCAATAAGGTAAATACGCCAAAGTCTGCAGCATTTTGCGTAAAAACTATTGTCTGTTTTAGGTTTTAAATTTTGATACCTGCTTGGATGTTAACAACCTGATAGCTATAATCGCTGTCAATTGGCTCATTTGCTAGAAGTCATTTTGGTGATGATTCATCACTTTCAAAGACTGATAACAGCCATTACAAACGTTGAGCTTTGATTTTATCCTTGATTTTGATTAGTTCAGGACGATTTTCTTTGGGGGACACAAGCACCGACATTTAAGTTTGGTGCATTGCTTGCCAAACAAAGTTGACAAGTTTGTTTTCAAGGCTATTCAGAATTTAAGTAGGGATATCTCCAAATTTACTTAGATACAAAGCCTGGACAAACTGAGTTTATAGATCTTACTATGGCTATTGTTGACAAATGACAACGATTCCAAAATTTTGGCCTCTTAATGTGGTTAATATGTTCTTCAAAGTGCATTTCTGGCTGTACATTGTTCCCTTGCCACAGCCGCAACTTATATACTTTGTCCCCTGTCCACTGTAGATTAAGGGACTGGTCAACCCCGATTTCACACCCTCCTAAATCTTTCACATTTGTTTCGATTGATTTTACTACCACTAGCTGATTTTGCATGCTTTTCTATTGCAACACAAATGTGTTTAAGCAAGGGATTATCCCTAAACATTAGAACAGTGCCGCCATTGCATTATTTTCCTCTCTGGTGGTCCTACAATTAATCTACGGGTGTATTTCCTTAGGTGTATCTAATTATTGAAGACCTCCGCCACAATGACATATATGGGAGGGCTCAAATGGCATCCCTGTCGAAGACTTCTTAATATCGGGAACTCATCAATAAAGAAACCGTTTAACTTTACTTGCTTCTTAATATTTTCGTATGCAACACTGGTCCAGTTAAGAAAGACATCACCCAAACCATGATGTTTTAAGTTTTTCTGGAGAAAGCTATGGCCAACTCTGTCAAAGGCCATTTCTTGGTCTATAAAAAGTAGCACCGCATCTATTCGCTTAGAGGTAGTGTAATTTATGAGATCTCTAATAATATGGCAGTTGCCAATTTTAGTTCTGTTGGGAACACAAGTTTCGATTTTATATATCAAACTTTGAGATAAATTCGATTATTCTGCAAAACGAACTTTTGGGATGATTTTGAGGTCCGAAACGAATCATCTGATAGATCGATAGTAGTCTAAGTTATGTCTGGCATTTTTGTAATTAAAGATTATCCTAATTAGTCCATACTTCTTAGTATCAGTCTGTTTTCCTTTTTGTCTAGTACCAATTATTGCATTTAGGTCATCTTTTATTGTTTGAAACATGCATTTGTAAAAATCGATGGGTAAGCCATCTTGACCTGGCGATTTCTATATAGGGCAAATGTCTAAGGCATCTCTGATGTCCCATATTATTAGAGAATCGCAAATATTGTTTTCTTTGAAAGTTAACTTTTGGAAATTTATAACATGTCCTTAGTGGTGTGTTTTAGATCCCTGTTGTTGTTACATAGACCATCGGTGGTATTTTCTCCATTTTTACATAATGAGCAAGGTTAGGTTCTTGAGCTTCAAAACTTGTAAACCGTTATCTGACTATGAACCCATCAACTTTACTCTTTTGAATATGTGTACGTTTATTGTTTATTGTACATACGTGGACGTTGAGAACCTGTAGGACGAATCTGATCGTAAATTTCGCGAGTTAACCCATTTTTGTTAAAAAT
>JANTCA010091358.1:0-13209 GCA_024741275.1 Chironex yamaguchii
TACCAAAAATGAACAAAATCTGAGATGGTGGGTTACAAATTTGAAAAATATGTGCTGTTTTGACATGGAATGACCCTTGACCAATCCAGATGACATCAATGAGGCATGGAAGGACTACTTGTCAGGACTGTTAACTGCTCTGATAGAGAAAATCAAGTGTATCGGCTGCCTGTCATTACCCAATTAGTGGTACCTATTCAGTACAGGGAACAAGTGATGGTGCTTGCCCATGACTGTTTTATGTCAGGTCACTTAGGCATGAAGAAGGCTTCTGATCATGCTCTTTCACAATTTTTCTGGCCAGGGTAATCAGTTGATGTCAAAAGATGTTGTCAGTCTTGTGGTATTTGTCAGTGAACATTCAAACAAAGAAAGGTCACAATGTACCCTCTAGGAAACATGCCTTTGATAGATTACTCCATGTAAGAGGGTAGTTTTTCCAACCCCAGCTAGTGAATGACTGATCACAGTTGACATTCTAAAGCTGGATTTGCTAACATGCCACATAATTGTCTCCTCCTGAAAGATTTACATGGTAACTGGTACCAGAAAGAAAACCAAGCGCTAACTAGCTGAAAGAAAGACAGCAAACAATTGCAAAAAAGGAAATTTGTCCACAAATGGAATACCATAGAGCAATACATTGGTACCTACCCTGTTCTTAAAGATCATTGATGATATACATGAAAAAGTTCAAAGTAAAGCAATTAGGTTTACAGATCATGCTAGATATTTCAAGTGAGATGTGAAGATTATGAAAACGAGCAGACTTTCTAAAAATGTGTCTTCTTGGAGTGTGAAATGTAAAGTTGCTCTTTGCAACTATATTCATGTTAATATAATGTAACATGAGTAATCAATATGCCACACAAAATGACCATGATAAATGAAAGGAATTTTTGTGTTGTCATCGAATCTGACTTAGAACTTTGCAGTTAAGTTGCAAAAGTAATAACAACCCAACTCATAAAAATGATAAGCATCTTACATAAGACAAGATAAAGGAAAATAAGATATACCTTGACCTAGAAGGCTTAGTGTGGTATTGAATATGATGCTTCAACAGATAGTTGACCCTATTGAAAACTGTCAAGAATGCTTGTTGGTCTAACAGGCAAGGCATATGACCGTGAGGAAAGGAAAAAGTTCACATCTCAGACAAAAACTTGTTGTGGAACTAATTGAAGTTAGTTCACAACCTAAATGATGTATAATTAGTACACCTCAAGAGGTCTGACCATGAAGCCAGAACATATGGGCATCTAAACAACATCATATAATAAAGCATAGCGGCAAGACAAGTATGCCAAAAAGTACTTCCATCAGAATGATAAGCAAGGAAATAGCTTCAAAACCAGCAATATATGTTTAAGTTACTTAAAGTCCAGTTCAAGAGACAATTTGACCCAGTATTGAGAAGTCAACATGAGCTAATTGGAAGTACACAAACCAAAATGGGTTAATACAAATAACATTTAGTATTGATTAGGTTGTTCTGCAAGTCCCATATTTCCATTTTTAAAGTTTTGGTGTTTTCGTCACTTGAATGATTTCGCGATTCACACCTTCCTCGACTGTCCATACCTGTCTACAGCAGAATATACCTTCACTCTCTAGAAACTCAACAAACTCTTTGGTACTACCTCCTACACCAAAATAGTACGACTTTGAAGCAAAAAGCGCCACCCCAGCATGACTTAGGCAGTGGCTGAGAAGTTCATAAATTTTTTCGTAATTATGGGTATCATATATGGTCTCTGCACTCAAAACGACGTCAAACATCAGCTGGCGGTCCTTAAAAAGTGCTTCAATATTCCCCCAGTCCCCAGAAAGATAAGCAACTCTTTCAGCTTTCTCGAGGTCTTGAACTTTAATTGTCGATCGGCGTTCATCCAAATCTCTTAATGTGTCCGCAATTTCAGAGTCAAAATTCAGAAACAAATTAGGTATAGAAAACGCCTCAATCACTTCGTGGTTGTAGTCCTGAAAGCACACAAACTTTGCCTTGCAAATAAGTGCGAAGATACCCAAAAGTCCAGCACCACATCCCAAGTCAAGCACACGCTTGTCTTTTAAGTCTAAGGAACCTGCATCCAGGTATCTTAATAAATCGAATGTACTCTCCCACACTTTAAATCCACCTTCGTATACACCTTTCCGCAAATCAGAAACAATAACAGTAGGATCTGCTGTTAAGTCAATACGGGCTTCATTATTCTGTGCACTAAGCTGTTCTTTACACAATTCTGAAGAGCAAAACAGTAGGCTCCTGCCAATTAATGGTGATTTTTCAAATTGAAAACTATGTAACCTTGTTCGAATTCTGTCACGACTTTCCTTCCACAAAGGTGTGCGCAAGGAATGTTCCGTAACTTTTCTACAAACTTCTTGGTGTTTTTCAGTTGTCCGGTTCACTGTCTGTAGTACTACTGCAGGCCGCAGAACTTCCATTGGTTCAAGGTCACCACCTTCAAAATTAAACCTGAAAGAACTCATTCTCGAATTAAGCAAATAAACTTCACCTGCCAAATATACATCAGGAGATTTACCACCAATGTTGATGTTTAACGACGAGACAAAACCTTTTAATGGTCCTCATTGAAGGACCTTTTGACTTGACCTCTCTTTCGCTTACTATTGTTATTGACCGCCATTAGTGTAGACCCTCATTGGGGCTTGTCTTATACTAAAAAGTCCTTCCCAGCGAATCTGGGACATAGACGATACGCTGCCACAGTGGTCACATCACAAACAACGTCAAAAGATAGCAACTGTTGCTAAATGCTTTTAACAAATTTGAGTGCATATAGTGCTTTGATTGGAGTCGATATGCTAGGAGTTACGTACATTGTCCTTGGACTGTCAAAGTCCTCTCCTCTACAAAAGCAGGGAAGCATCACAAAAATACTAATAGTCTATATGAGAATGATCTGGAGACTGCTTAAGTAAACAAGCCAGAGACTGCCACATATGCCAAATGTGATGCGCTGAGGTGACAGTTTTACTCCATGATAATATTATGAACGAAGTCAATGGTCTCTTTTATCATCACACAAATTTTATCACCCATGTGAATCTGGCTCAGTGCTGCCACACATGATTGATCAGATTTCTAAAATGAGTAAGGCCTTTTCTACTAATGTGTGCCTCGACTCCTGCTTTTTGAGCTAGGCTAAATGCATTCCTCATACACCATAGACCGAGATCAGCATGGTCCCCAGGAACAAAAGGAGAGTGCAAACCGGATCCAAAAGGCCAGTAAACTCAAGAACCCTTATCCTTTGCTAATGAACGTGGAGCACAGGTAGTGGACGTACTTGTAGAAATATGTATCGAGTTGTGCTAAATTTGGAATTTTTGTTTCAACTTCTCCTTGCTAATGCACCCTAGTTGGGAATAAATCGATAGATGTTTTCTAGTACTGGAAACATAACTTGCGATGCCCTTTAGGTTGAAAAAGTTTGAGAGCCTGGCAAAACGAGCAGGACCTCCAAAGATTCTGCATTTTGCAATATCTAGAAAGAGGTCAAGAATAGACTCTTGTGTTGCATTTTGCTAAGAAAGCTATTCAATCTAGACCAGGTCGGTCATTGAATGAAATCTCTAATTTTTCTATGTGTGCAACCGCTATTACAAGCATCAAGAAACGATATCATATGACTTGGTCAGTGTCATATTTTTTAATCTGCTTTAGAAATTTGTCTAATTTTTGAGACTTGCTTTAGGATTGTTCTCAAGAACTGGCACTCTGCTTAGAAATTTTAAGCAAAAGACACCCAGGACAATACCATATCCCCGGATGCACAACTCTAGTGAGCACTCCTGGAGCATATGCTAGAAGGTGCTCATAGCAGGATTTTATATGTAGGTGACAACCATTATAAAGTCGTGAAAGTGTCAAATTAATTATTTGCATGACATAACACATCCCATCTTTCCTACTAAAATCCTATCAATATATACAGAGTAATTTGTGATATATAATCTTAAATGAGCAAACCTGCGATTACCAATTGTGATATTTTATGCCATGTCTAGCTGTAATAGTACCAAAATTAGATTGACTTTTGCACAATACTGCATACACAAAAACACAAATACGTGCTGATTGTAAACATGAGCCAAGCCTTGTAATATTTCACCTTCTGCAATTGCATAAATTCCAAAGGAACATGTGAATTATCCTGGAGTGCTTGTTTACTTTTCGAGCCCCATGTATCTACTTGTTACAGTTTACTAGCAACCTACTGAAGAAAATGCAAACTTAAACATGATTAATGAAAAAATCAAGTTAATCTAATAAATACAATTCAAATATTAAGCCATGGAGGGGGAAATAACTTCAAGGAAGCAGTGGCATCGAAATCATAGTGGCATGGAAATCATAGATGCAGAAAATGTTTTTGAAAAATTAATACAGCGAGAGCAGATCCTCCGTTGAAATGTGCAATAACTTAAACATTTTATGAAATGTGTCTCCTGAATTGTTTCACGTTTCAATGAAGCCCTCTTTATCGATTACATGTAATTAGAATGAGATACTGCTATTTCTGCGGTCATACTATGACGAATGAGTGACACGAAAGTTGCTAAGAGTTTCTTTGTATTTGACTTTGTATTTGTATAAGTGTTGACTGCAGTCATTTTCCTTAATTTTAAAGAAAGGGCTGTGCCTTTGTCCTTGATGTCCAACTCTTCGATTTCAACCACTTTCCACCAACAGATGCAGACATTAGATACATACTCTTCTAAAGCGTCTTGTCCTAAAATATAAAAGAAAAAGCCTTTACTGGTATTAATGTGCTCATTTGCTGTGCGGGGATTCGTCATCTTTTCTATGTTGCCCAATTTCCCATCATTTTCTTTACTCATTCTTTTGAGACAGGAAATTGATGACTGACTGCATGATGTCATTTCTCACTGCACTGTCACAAGTGCCAATTGCTGTTACAAACTGGTTTCTAATGGCTCTTTTTCCTCTTTGGCTTTCATCTGTGTCATTTTTTGCAATTATTTTACATATCACTCTTCTTTTCTACAAGGGATTGCCATTTCTCTCCTGGCATTGGGACATTGATATTATATGATGTTTTCACAGAACAGGAAGATACCGCACGGAGACCTTTACATATGAGGCCTGTAGCTAAAAAAGACAAGGGAGTGTTTGATAACGAAGCTCATGAAAGTAAAGACTCATAAAGATAAAGAGAAACTTTTATGCAGCAGCTTGTAAGAAATGCACAAGATATTAAGGGCTGGATACAGGATTCTGAAAAAGGAGGGTGCAACTAAGAGTACCGAAGGTGCAAAATCCAATGGGAGGTATTTTGGCGTCCTCAAAAAAATGCGACTATAAATAAGTCTTTGGTGGGTTATTCTGACAACTGAAAACTTCATGCTTTCCTTTTTTGTGAGAAAAAAAAATTATTTTTCGTTGACAAGTTTCCGTCCGTATTTTCTTATTCTGTAAAAGTTGTGTTCTTAGAAATTTTTTATATCCTACTCTTGGTAACATAAAAGACCAGCTCCACGTGGGCAGATTGGTATTAATGAGCTTACAAGCACACACAATAGCTATTTGTCAAAGAATTTGTTATATTAAATACATTTCAAATAAATAATGTTTGGAATCCATTAAACACCTTATTTTCAGACTCGAAATTTCAACATCATCCACTAATACATTGACCTTATACAAATAAGCAAAGAGTTAGATGATGGGCCTTCAATGACTGGGAGCATTTTCATCAACCGTGGCAAGTATTTCTTCCTAAGCACAATGTTAAAAGAATGCTCTGCCCAGTTTGTTGTTTATCTGTATCGATTACCTGAAAGCATCAGGTGACAAAAATGTTTTGAGGCATCAAATATATCTAAGTATGCAACGATGTATTCGACAAATTGGCTTCGAGACAAAGTAATCGCATTACTGCAGTGATGTTATTATGAATTTATTGCAGCAGCACTTTCTTTACTTTGATTTTGTCAAGAAGGGACAGAATACAGTGGCGGCGCCGAGAAATTTAATGGGGACCCGAATTGACAGCATTATTTGACTAAAAAAAGAAAGGCACTTAAATGCATCACGATTTGACTATGATTTTGTGATCACTATTGATAGAGAGATTATGACTCATTGTTGCTAGCGAGACTTTGTAATCAAATAGTGATAGGAATATTTGAAACCACGATTAAGGCAATTTCTTGATAATAACAAGGCAAATTTTTTCTTTGCCACATAATAGGATAGTTAAAGCCACGAGCCTCCTCTGATGCCGCCAATGAAATAACAGGCTAACAATAACATTATAACGAGCAGAAGCATTTAATTTTAAATGGAAAATTAACATTTTTTCCTGGACATATCCTTCAAACTCCTTAATTCAAGAGCTCTCGATCATGTCAATTATTGTACTATATGGATATCCACATACATGTTAGTAACTTATGTCATTGTACTGATCTGAAGTGATTCAACATTAATAGTTAACGTAAATTCGCACAAGTGTGTAATGTAAATTTTATCTTTTTGATTTTTCTAAAAGACATATTGTCATTCGTAAACTGTTATAATATTAAGTTACTCTGTTGGAGAAATGATTCCTGAAAAACTCCTGATTGTTTGAAATCCCCAGACCTCTCCACCTTAATAGAGATATTTGATCATTGATCAATTACAAATGTGAAAATATCAAAAAAGGCTTGCGGTAATGAGACAACTAACTTGCTTATACACAGATTATTTTGAAGCGATTTTATAGATCTCTCAAATATTTGTACGCCAAAGATGTTTCATTCACGGGATAAAAACTGAAGGGTGTTGTACGACATCTTGTAACCAGGAAGAAGCAGGTGGGACCTGCAGGGATCTTCAGCAGACAACAGACGGTCCATAAGAATTTCTCTGGTAGAGATATTTCTGTTGATACAGGAGATTTTATCGCCAAACGACGTCTGATAATTTTTGAAACAAATGTCTTCAATGTAGTGACTCTTAGCTATTTGTTGTTATTACGTCAATTAGATTTTGGCTCAGAGAGTATTTTGTGACTTGATTTTTGGATGCACGCAATAACGAACATTATTAAGATAGCCTATAGTTATAAAAAGCCTCAAGGAGAAAAAAACTTCACGCATTCTCTAGTGCAGAAGCTAAGATTTTCCTAATGCATCATGTTTACTGCATTGTCCGAAACTTCTAGTGTGGGCTGCTGTCAAAAAAGTACAATACTTCTGATAGATAACCATGACAACAATTTTCTCTCTTTGGAATGTGAGTTATTGAATGAGTGTCATACGTGAAACTACAAAAGAACAATAGTTTTCCTTTTGAGAATACGAAGAAAATTTGATCCAGAGTGTGTCGTCGAAAAACTGACACCTGTCTAAAAAGAGCAGTTATAAAATCGAGTTGCCACGTCCTCTGTCATTTTTGACTATTGTCTTCATAAAAAAATCGCTACAGTCCCACATCAATAGAGGTGCTTAAATCTCATTGAGGTGGATGGTAGCGACAACAATCATGGCTGAAAGAGATGAGACTGTTCTCTGTCTTTTTGACGTGGATGGTACCCTTACCATGCCAAGACAGGTAAATTTGTCCTTTCTGAAACATTGATCCTAGAGTCTGAAGACCATTACGGAATAGGCTTGCTAGAGATCACGAATAAATTCCGACTTAAGATTATTTGATTATTTTATTCATTACACTCGGATCGCGGAATTTAGATCAGATGACTAGGCATGTAACTTTATGCTTGACTAGATCAGTTCTGGAACGTAGGAGCCCGGTGGCCACTATGAGTGTGTACAGATTGATGTTACTTCATTCATCGCAAAAATGAAATTTCATCGCAATACTGTTAGTCTTACTGTTATACCAAAATTTCGTGGTTGATAGGTTGAGGTAATGGAACCATCGATCATTTTTAGATTACTTCGGTTGGCCATAGATTACTTCGATTGTCCATACGTGTCAAATAATTGTCAAAGAACTCTTATCGTCCCTCGTAATATTACCAGGCGTAGAAGTTCCATATACCTGCCATACAACAGTTGACTATTCTTCTTTAGCTAGTCTGAGGAATTTCGGGTGAGGTGAAGTTAAAGAGCAGCAGTATCCTTCAATTTAGGATTGTGCGTTTATCACGACTGTGACGACCAGTTAACAATATTAAGACAGCGGCGTTCATTGATCACAGAAAAATCACAGTTCACGTCCGATGTTTTAATTCTTCTTAAATCATGTTAGGCCAGTTATCTTCGTGATCACAGCAAAACAGGTGACATTTTTAAGAGCAATAGAAGAGTTTAACAGCGTTTGAGAGTAAAGTATCACTTTAAACCTGATTATTTAGCTCATATAAGCACCAATAATTTGCATTTACAACTACCATCATGTCTGAATGTGGCAGTTGGAATTTATAGAGTATAGTATAGTTTATCACTTCGTTTCACTGTTTTGGAACACCCCCTTAACAAGGATAATAATTGTGACACTTAGACTCATTTTCAAGGCATAAGCTGATAATGTTGAAACACCATATCTAAGAAGTGTTTAATGTTTCAAAGTATTAATGAAATTATGGCTAGGATGAATTCTTAATGTGGTTTGGTTTTGAATAATAGATGAACAACAGGCAGTTCTGGAACACATCTTTTAAACTCTTCGATGGTGATAGAGTAATTACGATTGCTCAAAAATTGTGATTCTTAATGTCTTACATATAAAACTATATAAACCAATTTGTTTTCCTTGATGGAACTTATGTATAGTAATACTTGAAAGTATAAGATGGGTGTTAGTGTTTACATTTTGCATCAAAAACATAATCTGTGACAGACGAGATCATTATTTATTAGGGGTGCATCATTCACTTTTAATGTTTTACTTTTAGGTAGTAACAGCTGATATGAAGGAATTCCTTGCACATTTAAGAAAGAGGGTTGTTGTAGGCATTGTTGGTGGATCTGATTTAGTCAAGATAAAAGAGCAAATGGGAGGAGAGGACAGTAAGTGTTCAATAATAAGGTGAATTGGCTTTTTTAACATTAATTACAAGGCAGTGTGGACTTACATGAAAATTTCCTACCTTCACAGGTTAATAAAGGTCGCTCAACTGACGATGATAATAATAATAGTAATAATATTGATGATGATGTTGATCATGATCATGATAGTGACAATGATAATGATTTCAATTTTATTCTTTGCATGTCACCTTAATTTTACATGCAATCTCTTATCAAGTTATATTGGCATAATAGATGCATTTTAAACTATCTGTTTAAGGACAAATTTTAGTCACCCACAAGGCCAAAAGTTGATCGTCATATCAAGCAGCATTGCAGTTCTTATTTTGTTGCATAATAAGTACATTTTCTGTGTTTTTTATTATTTACACAATTGGTAATAGTATTTGTAGTTTCCATTCCTCTAGGTTCCTGTAGGTCCAAATATATGTGTGGTATCTGATTTATTGTAGAAAAAGTTATAATTATTTTGCAGCAAAATTAAACTTACCCCCATGAAATCTGTTGGTGCTCATGACATAATTGTATAAATTAGGTTGTATAAAATGGATAAAAATAATACTGATTGTCAAAATGGTTTTTCTTGTAATTTGAAAACTTTTCATTATAGGGATGTGTGTTGTATTTAGCCACATGTAGATAACTACTATGATTTTCTTGAATTAATGAGAATCATCTAGTTGCTTTAACTGCATTAAGGTTAAGTATAGCAAAAATAATTATATTTAGCAATTATTTTGTGAATCTTCATTATTTCTGTTAGTTGTTAAAGATTATGACTTTGTATTTGCTGAAAATGGTCTTGTGGCTTACAAAAATGGAGAACTGATAGCTACACAGGTGAGAAATGTTCTTCTTTGGTAGAAAGATTTGGTAATGCCTTATTTTACCCTGTTATAAAAGGTAGTCTTTTATCCATGATTGCTTCCATTTAAACCTCGTTGATCTAATTACTTGCATGGTATGTAAAATAGCATCACTTAGTAACATTTATAACATTTGAGCATCTTTTATCCGTATACAAGGCATGTCTTTTTACACTAGTGATGAGTCTGGTCTTTTTGTGTACTTAACCAAGTCCTTGTGAGCATTCTGGTATCCAGTTTATAATATGTGTCATCCTTAAAATATTTTGTGCTCTCATTAGAAGGCAGGTGCAAGTGTCATCCAGGTGATTGTCAAATTTCTGAGATGTAAAGGAGGATTAGCTCAATAGTGGTCCTAAAGATCTTGACTTTAAGCTTTTTATCAAGCTAGGAGGTGCAAATCTTGTGCATGTCATTGCAGGCTGAGCAGGCCATTCCCTTTCTAGTATAGAGATTTGCAACATATGTCACAAACTCCATTTCCCAACTTTTCTTTCAGAGAACGGCAATTGAGGGCAAATGTACAATCCCATAGTATAAGTTGACCTCTCATGAAGTTTTTTAGAGCCAAGTGACAAATCACACACCTTGTAGTTACATTTTGACAAGGTACATGTAGGCATGCAGTTTTGTTGTTCAGGAAGAGTAAGGAGAGTGTTAAAAAGTGCATGTAACTTTTTCAAATATGTGTAGGTGCCTCTTAAAACCAGAGGCATGGTATGAACCTTCTTTAGGAACAGCTTGTACCAAACCATGATGTTCAATTGCTGCAAAAGCTGTTATACTGGATAGGTTTTTTAAATATCTGGATGGCCCGACTGGCTTGTTGCAATTGCTACTGTATTTATAAATTAAGTAAAATGGAATGAAATGATACTATTGTTTTAAGCCAGTTTGTCACAAACAATGAACAGCAGGATGCATCCTTCACATTTCATTTAATCAAAGGAAACAAAATTTTTAACTTTAGCTCATATGTTGCAGAGTGACCATGGGGATTAACAACTGCTCTGTCTGAAAGGAATGCTTAAAGATTTTGAAATTTTACTGGCGAGGGTTTTTTTTCATTCTTCAAGTGGACTTTCATTGAGTTGTAGCTTTGACCTTGGAGGACCCCTGTAAATCACAAAGCATTTTGATTTTTGTTTACAACCAAATTTTCTCCAATTATTTAGAAAATCAGGTAAGGTAAAGGGAAGACAATGATTCACAAACACAGTAGTCATTTAAAGTAAAAATGCATTTTGAATATAATGCATTGTCTCATTGAAATTGGCTACATGACCTGTTCCCTATTTTTTAGCATTGCCATTAATCCACCAAAGAGGATTTCAACTTAAATTTGGCTAAGATTCACTTAGCGATTATTTCACTTTTGATTGGTCCTTTTTATCACCTACATGGGGAGAATTTTAATGTTAAATAATAGTGTTGCAAAACTACCTATTTTGGATATCTTTATGAAGAAGTTGTTCTATACTATTGTCCTAGTGGTATACATTTTGGTATGCCATGTTTTCAATCTTAAAGTGTATAAAGCAGAATTGGTGTTTTGGGCAAACATGTTTGCATTTATAAGATTTATTTTATTTTATCAACTCCAATCCCTGCTAGTGAAAGATTTTCATCTTCATTTGTTTACACATTTTTTGCACAATTAACACACACCTGTACACATTTGGTATACCTTATCCCCAGGTGCATATTTACTCTATGGATGGTCCCTTTGTTCTATTATTGTTGTATAGTATATGTACAATTGTTCTATTATTTGTCAATGTAAATGTACTATTTCTTGTGCAGTTTCAGCTATCTTGCATTTTCTTACTGTCCTAGAGCATATCAAAGTTCATGGGTGAAGAAAAATTGCAGACTTTTATCAACTTTTGTTTGAGATATATGTCTGAGATTCGCCTTCCCACGAAAAGGTATCAAAATAGGATCATAGTCTAGGCTACTTAAGGGATGTATCCATTCCCTCCCTTTTGTTTATGTTACTTTTAATAATACCTAAGAGCTTAGTTAAGCCTTTTGGTCAATGAAAGTGTTCATTTTCTGCTTTTCTGTTGTTGGCTCATTTCATGGTGTGATGTGAGTGGGAAAATGTAGAATTCTATTATTATAATCTATTGCATTCATTGTTTTACCAATATTCTTTAAATGCCATTAGAATGAGAATTGATCATAAGTTCTCTTTATGTCAATCAAAATCAGAAGTTACAGTTATCTATATCTTATAGAAAATCAAAAATTTGGCCATTCTACAAGCTACTTATCAAATCGAATCTGTTTGAGCTTTATTGTTGTGTTATCCATAATTGTGTTAACTTTAAATAAAAATGACTTTAGTTCAGAAGCAAATAGTTTGCTGGTCGAACAGTTTTGGCCTTCTCTCAAGGCCTTAATTCATTGACTGGTTCTCTTCTTGTCAGGTCTTGTCAGATCCCATGGGACCTGACAAGAACAGCTGTTGGTAGATGGCTGGGAGGTCATAGCCGCTATCACGATTGAGGGGCAGGTGGTGTTGTTGGATCTCAACTGCCTCACGTATCTTCTGATGAGACCCTACAAGAAGAGAACCAGTCAATGAATTAAGGCCTTGAGAGAAGACGGAAACTGTTCGACCAGTAAACTTCTTGCTTCTGACCTATAGTTATTTTTATTTAACTTCAACATAACAGAAGCCATTATGCCTTTCTTCTTAAATGTGTTAACTTTCTTCTAAGAAATTTTCTGTGTTAGATGCTGGTGATTTGTTCATGACGAAGAAATTAAGCTGAAATAATAAATCTTTGACATCCTCTTTCAATCCGTCATTTGTCAAAAATTTAACACGTAGGAATCAAAAACCACATGCAGGGGTGGATTTAGGCATTCTTGTGACTAGTTCCACCCTCCAACCAAAATATGGATAAAACTGATGAAATCACTTGAGAACAAGAAATACCCCCTCCCGCCCAAAACAAAATATGTTCGTTTAAATTTATATTCATAAATACTGTACTGTATAAATTCATAAAGGATTTAAATTAGGGACAGCATACAGTCATACAATTTGACTATTATCAAGCTTGTGATTGTGAAATAGTAGTTTTTTGCATAGATTAGCTCAGGGAGCTGTTATAAATAATACTTATTTATGTCTGTGGATTGGCTTGGGGATGTCCCTTTAATAAAAGGGTTGGAAGCCGGAGATCCCCTGTTGCTTTCCATTCGTAAATGTCGTTTGAAAATTTTATCATGTATGCAATGACCCCAAACGTCGTCCATTTGCCGGCTTCCAAAGATCAAAGTGAGTACTAACCTATGT
>JANTCA010091359.1:0-13206 GCA_024741275.1 Chironex yamaguchii
TAATATGTAATGAGACTGTCACAGGATGTTTTAAGCCATGTTAAATCCAATTTATAGATTGTTAGAAACCATTTGATCTTGCTAAAAACATACCTGTTGACAATTTCCAATTTCAGTCGAGGGTGTATAGGAAGTTTGTCAATTAAGGGCAGATAATGATCCAGTTCTCCAATAATTTCACATTTGGCTTTATCAATTGACATTCTAAAAGAGAACTCTTTTCCAAGATATCGAAAACCCTCATCTTTCTTTATTGGTGGTATCCTATCATTTAATAATAATGCTAATAATAATAATAACAATAATAATAATAATAAAAATAATAATAAAAATAATAATAATAATGATTATGATGATAATGATAATAATAATACAATAAATTTTTTGTGGTACAAAACTTGAAAATCGCCTTGAAAATTTGCCACATTGCGCTAAAAACTTAAATTAAAAGCTTTTTTTGTTTGACACTCTTCAGCGTATAAATTGCAAGAAACTTAATTATAAGATAAATGGCATACGTTTTACGAGAAACAAGCATCGAACCTAGCCAATCATAAACAATAAACAATACAGAGAAAAAGACAAAAAGAAGATGAAAAACGAAGCATTATTGGAAGAGCCCCAACTAAAAAACTATATACGGAGTCCAGTGTTTTGGTTTATTTCTTATGTTTTAACGTAAACAGACTCTGTTAGGAAGAGGATCTTGCTATGCGAATTATCTGAAAGTTGTCGTCCTTATACATTTTGGGTTATTCTGAATTTTCTAGCAAACGTTGACTTGTGGGGGAACATGTTCCAGTTAGTGTAAGCCAAGCACTCTTCGCTACCCTAGATCAGACCTCTAATTGCATTTATATTAAAATCAACCAATTTTAGTTTAATAACTAACAAGTAGCTTCTCTGTCACTTACATCATTCTTGCCAACATTTAGAGATAGAAGGGTAGGGAAAAGTGACCCAAGAAGACAAAATGAGGGAGCAGTCCGGTGTCTTAATATGACAAAAAAGAGAACTTTAAGCATTGGTCAATCTTATTGCATAATAAACTGGTATTCAGTAGAGCCTTCAGTAAGGCTTAAAGCACTTTTGTTATTCATAAATACATCTTTTTTGGTTTATGTCTGAGTCTGTATGAGCAGCCTTGCATACCTTCTGAACGAATTCGGTCAGCTTTTGAATGGACACCCCTAATACTATTGTCGCGGAAGACTGCTAAGATACAACTTAATGTCGCTACAGTTGTTTTTAGGTCGGATGTATTTTCCTTTACTTATGGTTAGGGAAGCTGGGGATTTTTCTTTGGTTTATTCTCATCTTCTGTAAACGAAGATATTTTTTATGCTTTTTGACGCTTTGAGAAGGAAACTAGCTACCTAGAATGACAATAATTCGCGAAACATACATCATTAATCTTGCTTCTGTGTCATGTGCGACGTAGGATGCGCAACCTTTAAGGAAATGCTAGAGGGGTCACTACAAGATCTATTTCGCGGAAATCGGTCCGTGGTGGCGACAATTCGGTCCCTTGAGCGCACATAGCCCCCCCTCGAAAAATTTCTTTTGCACCCCTGTTTACGACATCTTAATTTCAATATGGAATTAATAATAGTCATCGCCATCGGCATACGTATTACTATCGTTGTCATTGTTATCGCAAGTAAGGGTATCACACAGGCACAAACACACATGCGCGTACATCAAGGGTGGCTTTTTTCGGCGCACTGCAAACATGAACAGGTAGAGTAACCAATGCAATTTTTATAGAAAAAGTTTCTCAAATGACTCCATTATTCAAACTTTGTTAACAATCCGACAATTTCATATCCTAAGACATTGTTAGCAAAACTTAAATTTCTTTGTAAATGGGCCGCAACACAATAAGCCACACGTGCTTTATATCAACACATTCAAGAGAAAATAAGCTACAAAAATAAACTGTTGTAATTTTTACGAAATTACAAAAGGACGAAAACTATAAGCAAATAATTTATTTCTTTTCTCCTCTGCTAAATTGTAAAGTCTTTAAAGAAAGCAACTATGTTGCTCGGATGTATGGGCCCAAAACTGACTTCAGTTGGTAATACCAATGTAGTGACCCACGCAGTCAACGTTAAAATATTTTGCTTGCTCAATGCTATCCAAATTGACGTAAATGATGTACGTAGAAATATAAAATTCCCTGTTTTCTTGTGAAAGGGATCACTTAAACGTGGTACGAAGGTAAAGTTCGTTGTCTTCTTTGGCGAGTTCCTGCGTCTTGGGATTATTAAGTTATAAGAAGGAATCTATCCTCCACATACAAAGGGACATCCTTAACCTTCTGATGCACCTAGTCCTACTCTCTAGAGACAAATGTCCATCCCCTGTCCTATAATCAATCACAATGCCGTAAACGAAGTTTATAGAATAATTTTATGTCTGCAATTTGTACGGAGCCATGAACCTACAAGTCATGTGTCTGGAGTTTTACATTGCCTTATGATTCTTTACCTTAAAGTTTCATCTAATTCAAATGTAATAATGTAAACTAATGAAACAATGTGATGAAATTGAATTTGAGTAGATCAAAGATGACCATGAATATTCTCAAAATTTTGAGTAACGAAAGCCGTTCCCTGGAATACTTTGATATACCCCCGGTTTGTTCTTTTTCTCCCCTAACATCCATTAAACCCAGCACCAACGTCAATTACCGCCCCCTCCTTGCCAAACAAAAGACTGTAAAAAAAGTATCCGCTGAGCTTGGGTGAAGCTTGAATGAAATTTACATATACTTTCCTGTTATCGGACTTTATTGTCAAACTGTCCAAAACAAAGTAGTTAATCGTCGTGGATGACATTTGATAATTACACATCACAAGGTTCACTAACACAAGGCTTGTTTGTACTTTTCATTGCATGAATTGTCCAAGCTCATTTTCTCATGCATGAGTACCCACATACTCCCATACTTGTCTTCTTTATGGTTAAAGTTCACAGAAATCCATGTTCTCTCTACCTTAGATGATTACCATGGTCACCGGAGAGGGCATTTGCAACCTCGCGATGCAACCACAGAAACTCTTCCGTGATGCAATGCTTCGAACGGTGTTCTAGTAAAAAATATTTGCAACTGAGCTGTTCGAGATTTGTCATTAGTCAAAACCACGTCCATTAATTTCATTGATTGATTAGCATTTTTGTTCGTACTTCTAAATATTTTCTTTGGTTTTCTAAGATCTTCCCTCCATGACGACTTACCACATGCTAGCTTTTTTATTTACCCGTTGCATCCCCCCGGTTGTACAAATGCAAAGAACGTTTCACGTTGTGGGCAAACGCTCGAGAAACTGCCAGAACTTCAGGTAACTAGTTCGCGCTGGATGTTGGTCGGGTGAGAACTATTTAGGACAACTGTTTAACACATTTGTACACAAGTTCTTTGTTGTATTTCTCTTTGGTCGATAGAAGGTAAAGGTATTGTTCTTACTATAGAAGAGAAGAGCATTTCCAAACAACACATGCAACACAAGCGAAGAAAGGAAAGTCATGAATAATGTATGATTGGGACAGCGAAACAAAGGACACGGAATTCGATGAATGAGTGTTGATTTTTCTACTCTCATGCAAAGAAGACAGCGTTTGACTCAGGCAAGTTTGAAAGTGAGCGGCCCTGGAGTGGAGAAATTACTAATGAGACCATAATCGTAGGAGTTTAAGGAAGAAAGGATTGCTTCAAGTAGGCTATCTGACATTATAAAAGTGCCAGAGGAGTTACGTTGAGGATAACACACCGGACATATGGTATGTGAAGACTTTAACAAATTTAATCGCTACTAGTGTTCCGTGCTCCAACGAGTAGTAATCTAAGTTAAATCACGAATGAAGTGCGACACTCTGTATTGGTAAGGGTAATCGTCAAGTTTAGTAAATATTAAAACCAGGGTTCAATTAGGAGTTGAAAAGGCATAAACTTTTAATAATAAATGCGTCGTACATTAGTTTACCACTGAATCGTGTTCCATTATGCATTCCACTGAAACATGATTATCAAAATTTCCACGCTCATCATGTCCATTTCCTGCATAAGGTTATGTTAAGTCCTACGTGTTTTGGTTCTGAGAGTTAACGAGCTATTGAACCCGCCTTTTCGTAATTGGTATCATCAATGGGTGAAAGAGCCTCTGTTACTGGTACTACTATAGTCGTTTTGTTTTGAAAAGACAGTAATTTTCATAAACGTATTTGTTCTGAAACTTTAGGAATCAACGCTCGTGGAGTTTCGTTAAATGGGGCTTTGTGATTTATATTCTAGTTTGTAACTGCAGCAACAAACTCGATTCGTGCTAGCACTGCAACGATTTCGCTTTATTGTGTTTCGAAGGGAAGCCGCTTTAATGCGAACATTAGAATGGCTTCCACAACTGACTGACGTTCATACAAGCACCAATGGTTGTTCTTGATGGTGTTCTAATACTTGAAGAGAATCGCGTGCACTGTCCGGCCAAGTTCTCTATTCGTGAAGCTTAAATGGACAAAGCAGTTGAAAGACACCCGCTGTGTTGTCTGTGAATTATGATTGTGTTTCTCAACGAAACAAGAAAAAGTGGACGGCGATTGGCTGATTGCTTGTCGTTCCAAGTGCTAGAATCACGCAACAAGTGTTTTGGACAAAGTGTCCTCATTACAAAACAGGCCGACAGTTCTATCTGTTGCATTCTTGACATAGTTGAAAGTTACCGTTGACAAGCTATCATCTTGCCTTGAGAAAGAAAACGTATTTCGTTTCCATTTGAGCGAAAAAATAATTTCGCACGCAATTTGTTTATGTGAGGTCCACTCGACAGTAGCCAGAAAAATCTTGTCATCCTTACAACAACGACATGAAAACCAGCTGTGTTAACGGCGCCTTTTATTTCACTTATGTCGCTGTCAATGTGAATCACATCCATGTGGTAGTGGTGTACTCTTCTGATACCGTCCAATGTCTTGTTGAAGTTTATTAGACAGAAGCGCATTTGACGATAAATCGAATTACGTACACAAGCGGGTAGTGCCAGTTAAAGGCGTATTAATCAAAGCAGGGTTGATTTGACGTTGCGTAGTAAAGTGATTTATGTAACAATTGATATGTTTGGTTCAAAACACACGGGAATCGTTAAGAGAACCATTGCTGGTGGATTAACACTCAGTTGGGGAATTAGAGTGAAATTTTCAGTTGTCAGTTTTGGCATGCTGTATGAGATCACTTGTCTCCGTGGTATAATTTCGCAATTTAATTAGTCGTCTCCCAACCAGAAGAACTTATGCTCAAACAGTTAAAAGCACTTCTTAATGAGGGCGTGAAACTTTTGCAAGTCGTCCATTTAAGCTACATTAATTTAACCACATAACAAAGTTAAAACATCTACAATAACTATTGCTTTAACCTGGAACTATAAACCCTGATTTGTTTACAAAGCACTTTAGAATCTTAACATTCTGAGCACAATGTATACGGTTCGAGTCATTGCCTGTACTTTTGGTTATGAATAGCCACGTTTGTACGCTGAAGCCGAAGCCATCGACTGCAGTTTTTGCGATCAGGAATTGGCATGCAATGGCTTCCACTTACTGACTGTGCCGATATTAAACAACCACACATGTTACTGCATGGTTACCAGCATGGTCTCGTTCAAATGAAACCCTCGGTCCTAGTTTTAGTTATCCTGTCGAGGGTGTAAGCTATTTTACCAGCTCCTCTTTAAATCAAGAATGATAACCACATTAAATGGCGTTATCAGTTTTAAGTGCTCCATACATTCTAAAAGATTAATCTCTCGAGAGAGCGCTCTCTCGAGTTTTAGTTATAAGTAGGAGTGCGATATTTTACATTAGTCTTGGTAGCCCTCCATATTGAATCGTTAATGAATTGTTAAGCCCTGGTCGTTCGCTGCTGAAATTGATACTATTTAAACGCCACATCTTTTGCACACGTCTGAGCCCTAATTTACACCTACGACGTCTTCTTGAGGACAAAATGAACTTATGGAAATAAAAACGACAAACTTATACTTGCATATCAAGTCCTCGCGTGAAGCATTTAAATTGCTTATTGGCTGGTAGAGTGGCATGAAGTGGAATGGAATATAATGAAGTATTATAGAATGGAATATTTCGCAATTGCAGTAGAGTAGATTGGAGTTGAGTCCAGTATATTGTAATATGATGGACTAAAGTATAGTAAATTTTAGTGTGTTGAAGCGTGATTTTTGTAGTAAAATGTATATTTCCAAAAATTAGTGTGATTAAATTTAGTTTAGTCTGGCGTAGTGCAGTGGAGTGTAATTTAACGTTGTGTGCACTGTATGGTAAATGGCCATATAGTACAGTGAAAGATATTGTAGATTTAGTGAAGTGTAGTGTAGCTTTGTGTGCGAGGTAGTGTATTGCATTGCAATTTACTTTAATTTGGCTTAGTGTAGTGTCATTTTGTGCCGTGAAGTGCAGTATGGTAAGGTTCTGCTTTGCACCGAGTTGATGGACAGTGTGTTGTAGCATATTGTACTTTGGTGTAATATAGCATTCCAGAATTTAGTTAAGCTTGGTGTAATATAGTGGGTTGTCATTGGGTGAGTTTAATTCTAGTGTATTTTATTCTACTGTTACTTTAGTATTTTGTTGAGCATTAATTTACAGTGTTGTGTAGGGTTTTTAGTAATGTTAATTGTGGAATAGTAAAGTGCAGAACACACTGTAGTGTTGTGTAGTTTATGTCTGTGTCGCCAAGTGAACTGTAGTCGGTTGTATATGGTTTTCATTGTATTGTAAAGTAATGTAATTTGATGTCGTGGTTTACTGTAGTGTAGTTTTTGGCCAAGGGTTGCAGAGGTTTTAACTAGTTTTTGTGTATACTAGAGCAATCTTATGTTGGCATGATTAATTTCACCACAATTATAGTAAAGTTATGACCATATCCACATTGTATGAGTGTTGCCAATAACTCAAGGTATCACAATTGAATTGGTTTTGATTTGCAAATGTTCTGCCACTTGAACTGGTTTTTAAACCTGCAGTTTTTAATATATATTAGTTGTCTGAAGAATTATTTGAAATGTTATAAAGTGTTTATTTCATGAGATTTATGTACTTTGTATAACAGACAGAAAGATAGGTATTTAGATTAAATAGTTATGTATTTGGTTAGATGTGTATATGTATATATACATAGATATCATAGAGCTCACAGTTACCTATCCATAAGATATAGCAATTACCCTAGTTTGGTTGTTATATTACTGCATGTCAAAACTGTCAAAAATGTTCCTTTACATCACCTCAGATATTTCTATTTTCGTCTCCCTGGCTTCGTCATTGTAGACTACAAACGCTTCCACTTTCGATACAAGACGTAGGCATTGGTTCCTCTCAGTTTGAAATTGCTGGGCCGTTTAGGCCCCAAAATCATATTTTAAGGTCACTCAAGTACGTTTCACTGTTTCAGGTTTATCAACGTTTAGATTTTAATATAAGGTATCTTCTTCTTGTGATTTGTCATCTGCTACCCTTCATGCTTCGACTTGTTATCGATTTGCATCGCAGTTTTTCCCGCCTCAAAGTTTCTCTTTAACTATAACGCAAGGTTAACGAAATTCGTCACGATTATGTCTAAAACTATTGGACTCACTACACCCTTACCCGGGACCCTATGAACTGTTATGTTTTTAGCGCCAGGATTTCTCCTTTTTAGTGCATGAAGAATTAGCGTTTCTATGTTATGGTCGTAGCCCATATGAAGCAAGTACATAGCCGATATGTGTATACCAGTTCTTTACAAACATGGTGGGCTTGACGACACAGTGCACCACTGCATTGCTGTCTCCCAACTATAACTTAAGTTTATCATGATTAGTTCTTTTACTAAGAACTGCGATGACAAAGCCATACATCAGCTGAAGCATAATTTACAGTCGGTCGAAATTGTTTTCGCTGGCATCAGTATGTTATGTTTACCATGTATGATCCACAAATTCCGCTATCTTGAAAAGTGTTGTTTCTGGTGACTGACTGTATTTGGGGTTTTGGTTAATTAGCGTGTGGTAATTGCTTTTTGACTCAAAGTGGTCATAATTTACTCGCGTGGTTCTATTTTCTTGTGGCAATGTTGTGGTTATTATTGAAAGTAAAGGGTTGCGCCAAGACTATTAAACTGGGTCCATGTATGACTTTAATAGGATTTCAGCTGTACAGTCTGCAGTAACATCAAGGGAAAATTAAACTGAGTCCATCACAGCTCCCTACGTCTGACTCCGTTATTTATATACGGAAAATGCACTTCTTCGAATCGCTTTGGCATCGTATCTCTTCTCTTCAGTTTTGAAGTTTGGATTGTGCGCTTGTGCATCTCTTTTATATATTGTACAATAGCAAAGGATGGGCAGTACATAACGAGCATGGCAACAGGATGGAATAATACCTGATCGAGGTCCTGGCAGTGGGTGGTTAGGGAATACGTTACCACGTGGTTATAGCCAATCATCTGTGCCAGACGGTCACAGATGGAAGGTACAACGCGTTACTGTTTCTTTCAATTCAAAACATTGAGCTATAATGCTTAACGTATGTTGTTTGTATTTTAGACATTTTGTAATATGATATTTAACTTTCTCTTGCTATATACTGAAACGATAAGATCGATGGATCGTCATTTAAGGTCAAAGTCACATAATCAAGGAAAGTACTACATCACTGAGTTTAAAGTTCTAAATTTCTTAAAATACTTGTTTCCCTGCTAACTGTACGTTCTCAGTACCTGTTCAGGCCAGTCTCACCTCCAAAGTAGTAAACTAGTTCTTAATACCGTCAATAAAAATTATCTTGGTAACAAATTAACATTCGAATTACTGTGTAATGATAATCCGCCAGAGCCAGTTGTAGCAAAATCAAATTTTGTTCACAGGCACTTGTCATTATTACATTTCAAATGTTTACCTTTGTAAGATTTTCCGGGCGCTGTTTGTTTATACTTTGTAGTTGGTTGTTTTGTTTGCTAGTTTATTGTTTGTTTGTTTGGTTATTTGGTTACTTGGTTGACCGGTTTAAACAATCTTGACACCATTGCTCGCAATGCCAACCATTTTCACTCAACACCATAGGCTCGCCATTATAAATCCTATGCTTATGTTTTGTAAACGGAGATTACAACGACTATGTGGTTTCCTCTTCCATCTCCCTTCCCTCACCAAAAAACAGGGTACGCGCTACATGTGTACTAAGGGGTGACATTTACGCCAACATTATTTCTTGGGAATTATACGCTTGTCATAGGTTTGGTGGTCACCGTAGTGGTCATAGGATAGGACACACATTGTTCCCATACTCTATCAGCATTTTGTTAAAATGTTAAGCTATTTATAATAACTAAACCAGTACTCGTTACCATATGAAGAAGCATAAATAAATGCGTGAAGTGGTGAAAATTTTAGGCTTAGGCATGGAATGCAGAGGAGAAATGTGCACTACCGTACATTTGATAGCCTTAAATTTACAGAATGGTGTTCGAATCCATCTCCAGACACGAAGAGCGAGAAAAGTTATCAGATCTCTGTAATTTCAAATGTACTATCTAGGTTAAGGACCAAGATCGCATTGTTTAGATTAGTCACAGGCTAGTTAGTGGTCCCCTTGCACTAAATGCTGAAATTTCATACGGTGTGAAAATGGCACGTGGTAATCACTCACTCACTCACTCATGGTATACTGTTTACAAATTACATCTATATTACACGTAAAAATAAGGGCTTCTCTCGTCCTATATTGTTATAGAACATAACCTCAGATGGTATTACTATTATTATTAATTGAAATTAAAAAAACAAGCGAAAATACTAGAGTACTACAATACCATAAAACCCTGAAAATGCCGCTGTTAATACATTTAGTTTGAAAGAACTTAAATCTAGCACAGCCCTATTGAGCTCGGGTTAGGAGCGCAAGTCCAACAGTACGAAACATCGCTTGAAGCTCGATGATCTGTTTCTTTAAACTGTGTCAAATTGTTTACGCAGACCAACTGACCTCGTTATAGCTCCCATGATTCATTGCAAATGATATTACACAAGGCCCGCCATGTAATACCACTGTTATGCAGTGGTAGGCCTGTTAAGTTCATTCTGCTTGACATGAATAAGTGAGTCGGTCCACAAGAAGAGCAGTCAAGTTATTTTGAATTAAATACAATAACTATTAAGCTTGAGTTGCAGAGTACTTGCTATTTCACAATCATTGAGTATTGCGGTGCTAGTGCAGGACAAATTTATGTATATTTGAAAATGCCACATTTTGGATAAGAAATTGACAAATCCACGGATTTTTTACGTGCTGGGCCGTATCTACGCGACAGTTTTTAGCTTTTTCCTAGTGCCACGGGACATTAAATGGTTATTAGTAGGCATGTAAGGGGAATTAATTAGTTTGTTTGCCGCAGTAAACTTATTTTATCAGATTATTGTTAAGTGTTTTTTCAAAGATTTAAGCTTGAACGGGGATTAAGTTATGGTTCTCAGCCCTCTTATAGCCATTACAATATTTCGGTAACATGGCACTTCTTCACTGTAGTATTAGTGACGGAACTCACCTGTTTGACCACGTAAACATTCATGTTGTTGTTTACCTGAGATCTATAACAGTAAATGATATTTGATTAGCAGGATGTAATGTCCCTTTTGTTATGTACGTTATTTTACTACTTGTTGGGTTTATGTTTCAAACAAAATTCAAGTATATGCGTGCTCTCCATCAAATCGTTTTAACAATGAATTCTTGGCAGTACTTGATACCTGCTTCCCACGATTGTGTCACGCCAATGATTGCTTTGTTAGGTAGTAAACTGTACAAAATCCAGCCTATTTTGGTACAGGTTTCCAACTGTGTAAACTGCCTTGGAGAAATAAAACAAATGTTATGGCCACCTTTAACAAAAGCCAAGTCAGGACCGTAGTCGTCGGGGGAAGGGGGCAACTTGCCTCCACCCACTTTTTCGCAAAGTGAACATTTGCAAAAACGCTCTGTTAACAATTGTCATCTTACTGAACTTTGTATCATGAAATTAACTACAGACCGCGTACCAACGTTTCCTGTGTGTTAGCTGGTTCTGTGCCCTGTTTTGCAACAGTGCTGTTGGCTTAAGTATTACGAAATGAAGAGGTAACTGACGACCCTAGTTTTTAGCAGACGTTTTGCCACCCCATTTTTCAAAGACCGGCTACGGTCCTGCAAGTGCCTTTGCTCGTTTTGTGACAACGTATAAGTAGAGGTATGTCAGGATTGCCGGTTTTTCATCAAAGCGTGACTACTGACCATGATGATGTTTTTGGTTTACATCACTTTTAGTACGGACGTGAATTTTTTTGAGCCTGTTATTGCCATGCGGTCGAATGAAATAGTAACCTAAAACCAAAGGAAGAACGCCCGTATGATTGTAAAAAAGTGATCAATTGCTCTGCAAGCAAATGAGCTTTTCTGTCTACTTGGCACCCTTCGTTGTTCACTATAATGTCCAAGTTGCTGTAATATTCCAGTTACTCAGCATACATCACTACCATCCCATACTAATTATAATTTATGTATAAGTATAGCAGCATACTCATTATTATACATACATAACCATCAAATGTCACTTATTCTGATATATGAATAGCACTACCAAGTCATACTCATGGTGAGAAACACACTTTTACCATGTCAAAGTCACTGTGATACACACATTACTGTCATATTCTACAAATTGCGGTGGAACATATACCACTACCAAGTCATAGTTATAGTAATACATATTTCATTACCATTTCATAGTAATTGTAATACATATTTCACTAACACTTCATAGTAATTGCAATACATATATTAGTAGCATTTCAAAGTAATTGTAATACATATTTCACTACCACTTCATAGTAATTGCAATACATATATCAGTACCACTTCATAGTAATTGCAATACATATATCAGTAGCATTTCATAGTAATTGTAATACTTATTTCACTACCACTTCATAGTAATTTCAATACATATATCACTACCATATCATAGTAATTGTAATACATATATCACTACCATATCATAGTTACTGTTATACATATATCACTACCATTTCATAGTAATTGTAATACATATATCACTACCACTTCATAGTAATTTCAATACATATATCACTACCATATCATAGATACTGTTATACATATATCCCTACCATATCATAGTAATTTTAATACACATATCACTACCATATCATAGTTACTGTTATACATATATCACTACCCTATCGTAGTTACTGTTATACATATATCACTACCATATCATAGTTACTGTTATACATATATCACTGCCATTTCATAGTAATTGTAATACATATATCACTGCCATATCACAGTTACTGTCATACATATATCACTAGCATGTCATAGTAATTGTAATACATATATCACTACCATATCATAGCGACTGTTATACATATATCACTAGCATGTCATAGTAATTGTAATACATATTTCATTACCATTTCACAGTAATTGTAATAAATATATTGCTACCATTTCATAGTAATTGTAATACATATTTCATTACCATTGCATAGTAATTGTAATACATATATCACTACCATATCATAGTTACTGTTATACATATCACTAGCATGTCATAGTAATTGTAATACATATTTCTTTACCATTTCATAGTAATTGTAATCCATATATCACTACCATATAATAGTGACTGTTATACATATATCACTAGCATGTCATAGTAATTGTAATACATATTTCATTACCATTTCATAGTAATTGTAATAACTATATTGCTACCATTTCATAGTAATTGTAATACATATTTCATTACCATTGCATAGTAATTGTAATTCATATATCACTACCATATCATAGTTACTGTTACACATATCACTAGCGTGTCATAGTAATTGTAATACATATTTCATTACCATTTCATAGTAATTGTAAAGCATATATAACTACCATATCATAGTAATTGTAATACATATTTCATTACCATTTCATAGTAATTGCATTACATATTTCATTACCATTTCATAGTAATTGCATTACATATTTCATTACCATTTCATAGTAATTGTAATACATATATTACTACCATTTCATAGTAATTGTAATACATATATCACTACCATATCATAGTTACTATCATACATATATCACTACCATGTCCCCCAC
>JANTCA010091360.1:0-13206 GCA_024741275.1 Chironex yamaguchii
ATGTATGTATGTATGTATGTATGTATGTATGTATGTATGTATTTATGTATGTATGTATGTATGTATGTATGTATGTACAGGCCAGCCTTGCGGCTGAGCGTCTAGGACGTCCATAAGAACTCCACTGACTCTCAGGCTTCCCGTTGAGGACACACGTAACATACGCTATCATTAGACGTCTCCGGCAGTACAGTCTACATCCCCCACAGTAACTTTGACAAAGTCAAAAGTCGATACTTGCACTGAGAGAAACCATTTGCTGGACGAAAAAACATGCATAGTTTTGGTGCCACTCAAGTAACCGAAAACTTAGGGATTGGTACCGGCGTGTTAAAGAAGATTCGTTCATGTTGAAACATGTTCCGTGGCTCACCACTTGAAGGTTCTCTTCGTTGAGTCGCAATACTGTAAATCCTCGAATTAGCGCCTTTGGGGCTTATTTAGTTTTGATGTATTTGGATAGGGGCTTATTCGAAGGGGGGCTAATACGAGGGGGTGGGTTTATAAAATTATCTGAAACATGTCACTTAAAAAAGGAATAATTTAAATATAAAGTTAGTCTATAATCTCTACGATTGGTTTGGTAAAATAACTCCTTCCTACTGATTACAAAATGGCCAAAGGAGTAAAAGTATGTTTCGATATGAATTACTAAGTGGAATTTACATCACCAATACGAGGACATCATATATAAGGAAACGCGGTGCCCTAACGTAGGACAACTGTTGTTTAATAAGGACGATCGGGAAAAGGCCATGCAATATGACCGTACTCTAATTTGCGTTTTTACAATCTGCATGCCATGAAAAAAGCGAGTAATTAGTTGGTCATGTTCTGGTTGAAGTTTCTCAACTGAAAAACTATTTTCTCGATTCTACAAATACGAACACCATGATTGCTGTCGTATCTGGGAAAATTGGTTTAGTTGTTCCAGTGAAGTATATTGATATACAATGAACCAACGCATGCCTAGATGTTGGTAACAAAACTGCTAAAAAAACAAAATCGTTTCTAACTCGCTGTGAAGGCACTTTAAATAGACTTTTAGTGATTAATTAGTAATTCCTTTATGAGCATTTTATTTATCATTCCCAAATGCATGAACGAACTTCAGATGGCTAAAATCAACATGTTAGCAGTGCTGACTCGTGGATTGGGGAGCTTATTAACAATTCGTACGTCTAGGGTGGCGGCTTATTCCAGGGAGGGGCTTCTTCGAGGGAGGGCTTTAGCCGAGGCGGGGGAGGGCATTTCGAGGATTTACGGTATCGTAATTGGTAGCTGTTGTTGACGGTAACTGAGCTACTGCAAACTGTGAGGTACTGTAAACTGTGCGAGGAACTGTAAATTGTGTGAGCTACTGTAAACTGTGTGAGCTACTGTAAACTGTGTGAAATAATGTACAAGTCTAAAGTGCTTCTTCCAATTAACCGAGACAAATACCAGGGATGTTTTTCCATTTGTATTTAAGGTATTGTATCAAAACGATTTAAGAATGGTGTTGAAAATGCCTTTTTTTAAAATTGTTAGGGAAGAACCCGCTTATTGCAGTCACCCATCGAAGGGTAAGTTATTGACTTTCATTATTCATTAGTAACAGACAGTATACTGTAAATAAATTTTTAGTCCGTCTGGGAACATACCTCATAGATGATGCTGTGAGTAAAGTAACACCGTTTTTCGTTGCTTTTTCTCAGTGGCATGTCTTATGGCATCAGTTTCTTGGCAGTCTTAGGTTGATCTATCCCTTGAAATCATTAACCTACTTCCTTTTTATCTTCCCTGCACGCTGACAAGGTACTTTTATGTGTATTGTGCAGTGACATTTGACGTAGCTACTGTTCCGCCGAGACAGCTGTTGTGAACCTTAACTGCACTGTTGAATACACGCATCTGTTTCCACCAGCAAAACTTGAGCACTCGCCTTGAGCCTTGTATGTTTATTATCAATATATTATGACTCGCTGCCATACGCAGTCTACGTAACAGTAGTTGCATCGACGAAGTGCAGTTTGTGCATTTTTGTGATTTCCATAACTTTGTAAGCGTCAGCATTAGCCCTGCCAATGACTAGTTGGTGCTTGAGCTATTTCTCTGACCCAGAGTAGATAATCTTGTATAAAGCCTCACTAGAGATCCGTTACGATTTGGCTGTCTTATCGTTGTGGATGTAATAAAGATTTTACTTTCCTTTAATTACAATGTTCTTGCAATGATTATACAATATGTAATTGATTGAATTTTACTTTTTATCAGGAATCAGAGACAATGAAGATGGCCATTAAAGAATCCCTCGATAGAATTGTACATGGTTCTCCAACAGGACCAAAAGAAGATGAAAACCGTTCGTGTTTTGCAACAGAAAGTGCTTCCACCTCCGGTATGATGATACCGATAATGTTTCATGTTAGGACTGGATTTCTGTCAATAATCGTTATGCTAAAAGTGAACTAGGGGACAAATTATCGCAAAACACACTTCTTGCTTTCTAAAATAGTCACTGTTAAAATTTTATTTTTGTATACTCCGTTGCTGTCTACATGCTCCTAAGCAGGAATGTCTCGATCACTTTGTGTACTGTTGAATGGAGGGGAGGATAGGAGGCAAAACGAGTTACTAATATCAAGACGACGCCCTAAATTTTGGTGGTTAGGCCCATTTGGCAAGCCGATCAACTTCTGATTATCTTAGATTTTATCAGTGTTTTCACTTAGATTTTATATAAACACAAAGATTTCAAAGAACAACATATCTTAGTTGGCTTTTAATGCTTTTATTTGAAATATAGTATTGATAGCCACACTACTAACTTTCACGAATTATTAGCACAACGTTATCATTAGCATATTTCACAACAGGAATTGCATCACAAACGAAGGCAAATATGATGCAACTGTCAATTATTTCTTTTCTTTCACTATTAAAACGGGCTGATAAGCAGCATGGTCAGGAATGGAGAACAGCTAAGATTTCAATGGGGAAGAAATGCAAGCAGCTCATTTTACTGGATTAAGCGAAAGAAAATAGCATCGGGACGCTAATGTTTTTATGATATCACATCAAACAAAACTTGAAAAGGTCTCTTCATATACAGAATGGATAAGTCTGATTTAAAATTTCTGAAGTTCTGTTTTGTAATTTGTTACATTAGATATAGTTACTCTGGGTGGAAAAAATGCTAATTACGTATTAGCATTATTAGCACTACCCGCCGCTGGTTGAGTGCCATTTGAGAAAAAATTCAGGATTTTGTTTTGTCGATAAACAGTTTTCCCGTTGGTTTTTTTCCCAGGGAAACATGTTCTCAAAGTAAGTCTTGCGTTTTATAACTTTTATTTTACAGTTACGTCTGACACAGCAAAGAGTAATAACCGACCTTCATTAGATGCAAAGTAAGAGACACATTGTCACTTAAATCTGATGCAAAATTTCTTCTGTATGGTAGCATGATTTCAACTAAGTGTTATGTTTGTATCAACACCAACAGTGGCGGTTTTAGGGACTGCGGGTCTTGGAGCCGAAATCATCTGCGGGGCCCTTGTTTGAAAATTTTTGTCAACCAAGAGTACTCTTCAAATTTGTTTTTCGTTAAAATTGTTATACCTCAAGATCGTGCCTTGTATTTTACTAATAAAAGCGAATTGATTAGTATATTTTTAACAGCTTTTTCGTTTGAAAACAATTCATTTTACATAGAGACCGTTTCATACTGAAAAGAGCTATTTACAAACTAGAAAATAATCATGATATAATTTACTGTTAGGAAAGTTTTACTGCTAAATTCAACGGCATTTGGGCCTTGCTTTTTCTTTTACAAAACTGTCAATTACAGAGGAAAAATCAATGCCTCTCAATAGCTGGCTTTCTATCGACAGAACGGCCAAAGACGCCAACCTCTTCTGCCCCATCGAGTTTCTCAAGTAATTTAGTATTAAGTTGAGATTTGAAAATGAATGCAGTTGGTGACGAACATACACAGGTATATTTTGTGTGCAATTGAAACATTGTCAAATAATTTATGAACGGAATTATCAGGAATTAAAAGTAACATGTCATTTTCACTGATCTTGTCATTGGAAAGAGCTATTGAAATGTACTAATCCCACTGAACACCAATGTTTACTTTGTCTTGATAAATTGAGTTTAGTGCTCTGATATTTGATGGTTTATTGCAGAAGGACGAAAGCATGGGCAAACATTCATTTACTTCCAGTTCAAATTGGTAAAAACCGGAGAAAATGACAAATTCACGGACATAACTTTTTTATACACATTTGAGTTCAAGTATTAAACAAGACCGATTGATTCTAGTCAGCTAAAATATAAATTTAGTTTACTATAACGCTTTCTTCGACTCTGCATTAGTGTAGCGTTCGGTAAGGGAGCCCATTTTTCGAGGTCGAGGTCGGGGTAGCATTTACTCGGTCGCGTCAAGGTCGGGGTAATAGGGAGCAGTGTTTGAGCACGAGTTCCTTGATGGACACCAACCCTATCAAATCATCATTTAAGAGCAAGCCTTTGAATTTGTCATTTTTGAGTTATACTTGAGTCGTATAGGAAAAACTGGCATCAGACAAAGTGTGTTAATTTGCACATAAGCTGTCAAAAAATGAAGAAGCAAACATCGTTATCAGTCAGTTCTTGACCAGTCTTGCATCGCGACATCATCATCGTGTGATTATGGTCCATTATCGTCAGAAGCAAGCACATAATCGTCCGACTCCCCAACAATGGTCAATCACAGGCCATGATAGCCGTGCGCCCGCAAATTACACTTAAAGAACAATAATTTTTCTGCATTTTGGGGTAATAGACAAGTACGATTGCCACCAATTATTTCTGATGCTACTTTACATTCGCACTCAATGGCAGTTGTACCAGATGGAGGTAAAAAGTACTTTTTAGCCACGGCCTCCAGATGCTTTAATTCATTTTCCTGGATTTTCCCAACGGACAATGGACTGTAGTCTAGATTAGACTGCTAGATCGACCCCCGGCCAGATTCGCGGTCGGGGTCGTGTAAGCTTTCCCCGACCGAGGTTGGAGTCCGGACCCCGACCGAACACTACCTTTTTTTAAGAGCAGATTCAGTCCGTTGTAAACTGTAAGAATAGAAGGCAAAAGAGCGAGAGGCAGACAGAGATGACCACACTCAACTTCCTTTGCGGTAGTATAGGAAACACTGTAGAAGTAGTATACGCAAAGAAAACCAGAATTTGGAGGAGTGATTTCGCCAGTGGTGAGTGGCACGGCACAAGGAGTAGATGATTAACGTCATGTGCTTGCATATGGTACAGTAAAGCGCCGATCATGCACCCTAGATGGGAGATTTTCGGCATGCTAAGAAGTATTATTGTGTTGCACAACATGAGATTTAAGGTGATATATTATCTCGAATTCTGCAAGAAACGCTTCTTTGAGAGAGCGCATCTCCGAAATAACATATACTCCAGTTAAGTAAGGAAACTTTTAGTTTTTATCTGAGATGAAAAATACTACTGCCAAATTTCATTAACAACTGTATTATATCGAAATATAGGAATCTTTGGTCGTCTGTTCATGTTTAACTGCATCTCTACTGCATCGTCTAGCTTGGGATTATGTTAACACAACGTATCTGTTTGATCGGAAAACAGGCTTCATTTCCATGACATTTATAAAATCATCTGTTGTTACCCTCGATGTGGGTTCGTCATATACATGCTATTTCCTGTGTGGTAGATGAGCCCCAATTATCAAATAAACATATTTTTGGCGTGTTAGTTTATCCGTTTATTTTAAGTAATATTTAGTAAATTTCAACATAAAGAACAGTGTTCCTCTACGGAAAATCGCAAATCGACATAGTATGTGACAACTGTATATCAATACTTTTAAACGTGCCCAAATACGTTTTAAAATATTAATTTTGTCCCCTCTTTTTATCAGATCTGTGTCACTTCAATCTAAAACCACACCATTCAAGACCCCGTGTACATCATTACCTTTTGAGGTATGTATATTCGGAATTTTCAATCCAGTTTTTGTTACCTTTCAGTGTATTTTAAATGGAGAATTTATTCCTACAGAGACAGTCCTGAGTGTTGTGACCGTCTTTGGTTGAATTTGTCTCCTTTTTCTATTCGATTGTTCCCAAAATTTAATGGGTATTCCTAGAAATATTTTCAGCCAGATTTACATTTTGCAAAATCAAAAACAAAATCAAATTCATCACAAAAAATGAGGTTTTAACGGTTATTGGCTTATATGATAAAGAATGATATCTCGCAATTCCATTTACGTCCTCTATATTTATATGATAAATAATGCATGGAATGTTGTGAACTTCGTCGCGAAGTAAAACGTGATAATTAAATGCATGATGTTCTCCTGCCAAATTATCGATTTCTTTAAGTACTACAGCGATACGCAATTGCGTTCTGGTGCTTTGCATTTGCTGTGAGGCATTTAAACCGCAGATCATATCCGATCCTGTCACATAACTAACTTCTTGCATAGCGAAAAATCGTATGTAGATTTTTTTTTCTCTTAAACGGCGACAAAGTTATGACATTTAGTCTTTATCGTTTTGTATATGACTAATTACTCCTATTTGTATCTTCAGACTCCTCTAGCTGAAATAAGCCAGTATCTGAAGACAACATTCAATCCGAAAGAATTATTCGATGGGAAAGGTACATGAGAGAGTATTTTCAACATAATAATTTGTTACAGGAATCGTGCTGAGAGTGACCTACCTGTAAATCCCGAACTTGAATTTATATTGTTTTAACGTTGGTCAATTTTGGAGTATTTGTCTCTCGTTAAGGATGTTTTATTTCCTACCTACTAGTCGACAATTTCTGATGACTATACTTCCCGGTATGTTATGAAAGTAGAAATCGCGTTCTGATCTCAACGCCTTGCCTCAAAGCATTTTTGTAAGTTCAAACAGTCTCTGGGTGCTTGAAACATGGAACTACTTGGCGCTTTAGGCCAAATTTCCTTTGGAAATATTAAAAGATGAAAAAGCCGTCTTGAAAAGTTTAAAAAGTGCCCATGGCTCAAGGCTTTTGCCAAAAATACTTTTCAGGAAAGGTAAGTTTTAACCAAGTTCTAAATTGGAAGCCCGAACTTTTACTGGGTTGCCCTTGGGATCTATTACAGCATTAGATGTCCGAGTTGAGTATATGTTTATTATTGTTATTAACTTTTGATCTAGGCAGTGTTTCGGAGGTCATGTGTTAGTGTTAACGATTTGTTGGTTCTTTATGATTGACAAATTTAATTTCGGGAAGATGGTAGGAGATCCTTTCGATGTCATAAAACCGTGCAACAAATGACTGATTCAACCGAAATGACAGTTTAATGTGGAGTGTACATCTGGTTTTTGTCTTGATAGGTCTTGATTAGGGAGTTGATTATCCAGATGATTGTCTTGATTAGAGAGATGATTGTCTTGATTAGGGAGTAGGTCGAAGGCTATCTAAACTTACAACTTTTATTTAATACCTATTTAGGTCAATATCAGTTGTAAACTCTGTATATTTCGGTAGTTGTTTATATTACCCTATCGTGACACTCTCGTAGATTATCTGAAAGAATTACAAGAAAGGCTTAGAAAAATTTATAAACAGAAGTAAGTATAATTGAATTACCAGCTTTTCTAGCCATAGTTCATTTTGCAAAGGGTTGTGAAAATTTTGGAATATTTCTTGAACTTATTTTGGTATCAGTGAAGGGTTCTGTGAGCAAAATGTAAACTTATCTTTGTTGGTCACTTTGCGATGTCCATATTTTCAGACAACGCACCTACAAGAAAATGTTATTTAATGTGATTTTGATTAAATGTGATTTCACTGTTTTGGAATATTCCTGTTGTCTTTACTATCAGTCTTAAAGCTCTCAGATATCTTTTTATGTGAACTGTGTGTGACATAGTTAGCTAAACTCTATAAAACAAATAGAATCAATGTTTATATGCAGAAGTAACCTTTTGTGACAATCTGAATATTTATAGACAATCCAATAATTGTAGATCCGAGTACTGTTGTCTGACATATCAAATTCAAATCAAGGAATAATAAACAGCTTTTACAGTTAAGTAGTTAGTTACCTCTTCACTTTTCTTTGGAGTTTTATCTTTTCCCTTATGGCTTTTCACAACATCATATTTCCTCTGCAGTCGAGCCAAGTTCTTTGCGATAAAAAGTTTGCGAAGAGGGTGTTTGCTTTGGTCAATCTCTGCTTGAATAAACAATTTTGTTGTTCCCTACTGATACTCAAAGTTCCAGGTTCCTTTTAAACAGAAATTCCTTATGTGCCATTACTGTGTAAGTTGACAGTGCCATGCTTGAAGTGCTTTCGTTCCTTGGGCTCTTTTTGACAGTCAAGTCTTGCAATTTTTTCTATTATAAAAATACATATACAAACTTCGTAAATATAAATCACTGGAAAACGGTTTCCGTTCTACATACTCTTAAGATAAACGCTTTTAAAAGTTACATTTGATGAAGGGCATTCACCAGAAATGCCTTTAAAATAAAGTTGATACTTACTGTACCATCATTTTAAATGCACGAGGTAGAAAAATATATTCCAATTTCTTAATGCATTTGGTTTCAACTTTCTTTTCTCTTTGTAGGATGTCGCTGTTTGCAGATGAAGTAGGTGAAGATACTCCTTGTACCTCACCTTGGACTGAGGGTAAGGAAACGAGGGAAACATCCAGTTTGAGTTGCAACTATAAGTCTCAGGAATCAAAAATATGTGTGTACTTAGGACATAGTATTTAATCAGTAATTGGTTAAAAGTAATGCAAATATCATCGACACAACTTTATGGTTTACCAAATGAAAAAAAATATCAAAACGTTTAAAGTAACGTCATAGACAAAAGATAACCACAGGGAACTGTGGAGATGGCCTGGGTTGTTCGCAAAGTGATTTATCAAGTTGTCAACTGTATTTTGAGCTGCTCGTTTTCTCACTATGGTCATTTGTGGAACACTTTCTATTTCTCTGTATCTCTATTGCTATTCTTGGACATATCTGTTCGAAGACGCTATTTAGCAGATGCCTTGCCTAAAACATCAAATGTTCTCTTTAAGTCCACCAATATACTTTTAGACCCTAACAAGTCGAGGTTATACACAAGTATCTCTTAGTAGACAAGTAGCTTATGCTACATCATTTAGAGCTAAATGGAAATATTTAAGATAATCTTAGTAATTAAAATGCCTTTGCGTCAACCTTTGACCTTGTGTTTGTTCTGATCCTGTTAGGGCAGATTCGCTTGCAATCTAGGAAGAGTTTGCTACCAAAAGTCTCAACAACAGAACGAATTATACGAACCAGAAGCCCTTGTTTGTCGGTAAGATATCTTAAGATTCTTATAAATGTTTATCTTGATGTCGACTTTATTGCTCACTCGAATTTGTGCATTATGCAATATATGGACGGAATAGCCATTTTTAGATCTTAACAATTAACAGAATCTAGGATCCAGAAACACATACCATCTTGAGGTGTCAATGAGTAAAAGCTCCATCTGAAACGTTTGATAATATTGAGAAAAATTTTAAACGAAGGCCTCAACAACAGATAAATACGAAAAGGAAACGTCATCTAATACACTGGTGGATTCCTGTGGGAAATTCCCCAGCGACAACGTTTTGTACTGTGGAGTACCTGATTGTTGTGAGCTATTTAGCAATTGCTATCAATATTTTCTAACACTTTGCTTCACAATTAGACATCCAACGACAAACAAGACTTGAGAGAAATTGTAGAAGACTCTTCCAGCTTACCTTTCAATCACGAACGGTAAGTGAAAGTAGTATTTGCAATTATTTTCTTGTACACTGAGATTTCTTAGAATCGCACCTGAAGATATATAGAGCACAATACTACTCATATTGTGTAACCAACATTTGCAATCCTCAAATGCCTAGTCAAATACTGCAGCTACATTGTTACAAACTGTTACTCGGTTATAGATTTAAGGAGTTGCTCCTTATAGCGTAAAATTAATGTCTTTTCTCTGGAAAGGGAGCCTAGTGCGTTCCTTTAACATTGTCTTATTGCCGCTTTACACAGGCAAGGCGTTGACGAATCACATTTCATTTCAAGGAAACTGATTGAGTCGACAGATTCCGTAATGGAACCAAGGGAAGCTGATCGTAAAGGCTCGGATCAATTTTGTTCAGAGAAGGTAAATTTTGACAATCGGATTTCTTTCATTCTATAAGAAAACACATAAATGACTACAAATTATTACTTTTAGAAGATAAATACCAAGTCACAATGGTGTTGGAGCAAACACTTTCTGTGATCACTACTGATGGTTCAGCTGGAGTGTGAAAGAGCCACTTTAGTAATAATCACGACCAAAGCATGCTAGAACAGAATTTTTTAGCCTACGGTTTGACATCGCGGAACACCTTGATGTTACCTGAGGAGTCGGATGGACCTTTTTCATTTGATCGAGGGGAATTTTGCGAGAATTTTCTGGAACAAAAACTGCTTATTCCTGTTTATCCATTCATTCATTTATTTATTCATTTGTTCGTTTTGTTTTTGCTTCCTCTCATGTTAATCCTGCCAGTACTTTACCGTCTGTTACATTACTAATGGTATTTATTCTTTCGTATATCAAGGTTTCCAAAGGGCAATATATACTAGACGAGTATAGCACTCGCCAGCAGCCTGTACGTAATGCTTTGCAAGTGACGCATGACACATGTACCAAGCGGAGAAAAATAGATGGACTGGAAAATGAATCTAACATATACAAGAACACGTTTTATCAATCTTCTTCATCGTCCACTCAAAGAGAAGCTCCGCAGCTACAAACGTACCGCACAAATGTACTCGACATGCAAGCTCCACGGTCAGAACATGAGAATTGGACAGATATATCAAATTCAACAGTTTCGTCTCTGCTCCACCTACGAGATGCCTCTGCCATAGATTTTCTTGATTACATTGACAAGTTTCAATCCGGGTACTTCTCTCAGGTACAAACTGCAGACACGGACCCTAGTGAAAAGTCCCCTCTCAGACTGACAAGTAAGCCCCCAGTTGATTCCCCTACACCTCCACGTGAAATGTATAGAATGCGAATGTTTTAAAACACGGAATTCAAATTATTAATTTGTGAATATACAAAGGCTTAGCTGTAATGAATCCATTAATTTTTGTATAACGCTGCTAGGTTAAAAGTTTACTTATGCACTATTCTGCGTAGATTGATGCGTTCAGTCAGGGTTATTTTACAGTTGAAGCAAGTATTTGTATTAAAAGGATAATTAAATACACCTCCTTAACTAAAATGAGTCTATGTCTTGTACTGGCAACTGCAAGTAATGTGAAACCAAGAATTTTCCCATTCAATCACTAGTTTGTAGAAGGCGCAAAGCTGAAGAGAGTGAAGGTCGAAACACTGGAATTTCGGGATTCCAGGTCAAAATGTTTTATAGAGTACCTACAAGCGGAGAATTTGAGAATTTTCAGATATTTTTACAATCATCACCTTGGCTTAATAGTATTCACCGACGCTCTTTCGTGCTAGGGTAAAGGACAGACAAGGAGGTTGAAAGGTAGCAGCTCAACACTGATAATGCAGTCACACAATCGTTGGTCTGAATAATATGAACGAATATGCTAATAAGCCACAAACATTTGCAACTACCAGCTATTTATAAATTGTCTTTTCAACAACTTCCATATAGAAGTACACAGATTTTTTCGTATGGCCCTTGACTACTTAAGTTGATTACTTATAAGATCACAAAGACCACCAGTAATCAAACTGATAGCCAAAACTAACAATAGACATTACAATGAATGTGGGATCTTGTTAAATGACCAAGAAGGTAGGCGTGTCCACAAATATTTCTGAGGGCACGGCCAAGAACGGAGAGAGGTGAAAAAATTATTGATTTCTTCGGCCACATAGCAGTAGTGGATATAGGGGCCACTCCATCCAAAACAACCCCACCACGCACCCACACACAAACAAACTAACTAACATGCACATAAACACACACAGGGCCAAAAAGCTTTTGTTTTCTGACTAAAGATGGACTGATTGGGTAGTTTGTTTTTAGCAGTATGTTCAGTAATGATTGTTAGAAAGTGAATGTGGGTGGCTGATAGAGTATAGCAGAAAAAATTCACGCGAGTTACTTTCTCTCCTATACTACCTTTGACCTGGCTACATCGTCACCTGCTGAAACTTCCCTTTTCCAATCTAATTTTCTAAGAGCAATAGTATTTTTTACTCCTTATAAATTTAGCAAATCAATGCCTAACATTTCTCATTACTGTTCCAGCTTCACACATATGTCACTTATTGTTTTATCCAAACATCCACGCACTCCTGAATATCTTTGCTACATTGCAAGCCTAGTCAGCTACTGCTGAGCGCACATTTTGAGTTTTTATTTTCGCTCCATTATGGACGAAGATTATCTCAATGGGCTTCATCGTGACAAGGACAGTGCAAAGCTGTGGAAAATATTATTGAATTATTTGCTGTGCAGCAGCTAATAGAATTAAACTATGCATAACTATGATACTTTTATATATCAAAGTACAATTTGAGGCATTCTGTCAAAGAGGCAGTGTATATGAATATTGTAAATATAATTTTGTATCGCTAGGTAAAAACGTCCGAATGCTTATCAATGATACCAAAACGCGGAGAGACCCCGTAACTTCAGAGGATACCCTCTTTACAAAAAGCTACCAATTTTCGAATTAACAAACGTAAGAATATTCATCATCACTTTTATGCCTACAGTGCTGTCATAGAGTAGCATTGTTATACATCAAAAGAGATACTGGAATATCAAAAGGAAAAACCTCCACCTCCCAAACACCCACGCACTACCACCTAGCAGCGTTACAACCTTAGGGTTTTCTACATTTTTAAAGATCTTCAAATCCATTTTAAGGACACTATTATTCAGCATCTACAGGAAAGATTAGAAAGCGCTATCTATTACAAACTTGAAGGAGAACTATTTCAATATGCCAAATATTTACTGTGAAATTGAAGTTTGCATGCCTAGTATTAACGAATGTGTCTGAGCCCACAACTGCTAAAAAATGTAGTTTTTCCAAAAGTTATTTGATAACAATAATTTGAACAATCTTTCTGTGGTACAAAACTTGAAAATCGCCTTGAAAATTTGCGACATTGCGCTAAAATCATACTTAAAAG
>JANTCA010091361.1:0-13205 GCA_024741275.1 Chironex yamaguchii
TTAAAAAGAGCTCTTTGTGATGTTTTACAGGGATCCATAACCCAAAATTTATAGGCAGGGCATTCCTTGCACTCCCCTTGAGAGAGTAATTTTTTCCAAAAAAAATAAATACCTATTTAAATTTGGCCCCAGCTGCCCCTGCACTGTTTGTAGCTGACATCACTTGTATACAAATTTAGTTTCTTAAAATCGACTTCATTGGAATCTTTTTTCAATTCATACAGATCTATTTTGTGAGTAGGTCTTCACTACAATGCTACTCAAAGTCTAGCTTGATCGTGATGGCTAGAATTATCCTGACTTGTGTAATTCAGGTGGTTAGTGTAAAAGCTTACCAAAGTCAAGTCCAAACTTTTGTATTTTTGTACTTGCCGATCTTTTTTGTACTACCTCTCGATAGGCCTATCCACATTTTTCTTGATCTTTAAGACCCAACTAATGCCTACAAAATTATTTCCTTGAGGCCAAGTTACCATTTTGTTATCAGGGAGCCATACGTATCCCTCAGTTTTTTCCATTTGTCTGACTCTGACAAACTAGTTACCTCCCTTAGTCCTTTCTTTTCTGTTTCCACTATATCTGACTTCTTATCCATAAACTCTTTACACTCAAGACCTTTAATGTATTTATTCAACTGGATGACTACATCTCTCTGGACTTGACAGTTTACTTATAGCTGTTTTTAAACTTTAACTTAACCACTGGTAGTATTTAAGTTAAAGTTTCATTCATCAAAAGTCTGCTTCATCAAAATTTCACCCAGGATCAGTTCAGGGTGGTTCACTTGTACTTACTGCAGAATAAACTGAAAACCTTTAGCTTTGCTCCCATTTTTACTGGTAGTTAAAGGGTGTTTGCTTCAATGTGAAGTTCGTGTAGTTGGTTTGTCCTCTCGAACTCATGTTCATTGCAGTTTTACATCTTGTGTACATCTTTCCCAAAAGAAATGAGTGAAATGATAGAGAAGTTAAGAAAGGCACATAAAATTTTGGTCATGGACTTTGTGGAAAATAGTCTACTCAAAGACTCAAAGTACTTACTACTTTAATCTAAGAAACTGTCATGTTGTTATTTCATAAACAATTTAGAAAAAGCAATTGAAAAACCTCAACTCAACATTGCACCCCTGCCCCAATTAGATAGTTAGTGGGGTTGCAATCCTTATGACAAGTATCTCACAGACATGTCATCTTGAAGTCAGAATTTTTCTAAGGAATGAGGAGTGAAGACTAAATAGATAATTTAGTACTTGGCAATAATTGACAAAAGAGACATATCCTTGAACATTCAATGACTGATATTGGAAAATTATTGGATTATTTTATAGCAATTTGGTCTTTTACAGTTAACTGATTAATGCAGCATGCAGTAAATGAGTACTGATAAAATATTAACCCAAGGTGAATATTGAAGATGGCTAAAGTTTCAACAACCTACTATTTTGTTTATTTTTGTTCAGGAAACATAGAAGTGACAAAGGTAGAAACAAATCCCCATCAATTTTCCTTCTTGGTAACAATCAGTTTTGGAACTCTAGGAATCCAGCTGTTGAGACAGCAAAAATGGCAATGATTAGCCATGCATTACATGATGCCATTGCTTGTCTTCTATCATCACCTCAAGCACCTCCTGCTGTCCAAAAGTTACCCATTGACATTATCAAGGTAACCATCTGTGTTTAATTTGTAAATAGTATTTATATATTGTTGATGAAAATGAAACTTAGGTGTGTTTAAAACATATGCATGTGTTTCAGCATTATATAAAAGACTGATAACAGGAGTTTCAAATTACCGGGAGGCAGTGGTTGGACTGCAGCAGGTATTCCACAGAATTTGAGTCTTCTTAATCATTGTTACTAACATCAATGCATTCTTCTTCAGGATTTTTTCTCAGTTATTGCCACCAGAGACCTGGGAGTGCTTGTTCTTTTATATCTAGGCCACATTTGGCTTGAGTGAGGATGTAGTTGAGCCCTTGAAGATTATGATTAGTAAGTCTGGACTTGTACTTGGTCTTAATGAAGTTCAGAGTGGAGAAAATATTTCACACACGTATGAGCTTGCACAAAGGGCATGGTATTTATGAATATTTAGGAAAGATCAGAGAAGGGGAATTTTGCACATCAAAGTCTAACATATGGACATATAGGATTGCAGAGACAAAGGCAGATACAAAGAGTCTAACATAAACTAGCAGAGAACAGCCATGTCTTTTCTTGAGTAACTTAACTCATGTTACAAGTCACAAAACTAATATGGCATCCAAGACAGAACATAACAAAAGTATAAAGAGTCAGAGTCTATACATAACACAAAGTAGATGGGATCTACAAATATTTAAAAGTAGCTCTTTGCATCTTGACGTTTGCAAGTCTGTGATTAAATGCCCCTTGTAGCTGTAGACAAGCTGCTCTAGGACTTGTAATGTCTTGTACAGTGCATTTAGCTTGTGTGTAATGTCAACTAGAAAAGCTCAGCCACTTTAAGCCACTTGGAATCACTTACTGTTAGACCCTCATTTGCCTTCATAAAGACATTTCCCCTGCTGAATCAATGTACGCTGGTAAAGTAGACCACATTGTTATATTTTGACTCCATGTTCTTTGAAAAAAAGAGTGGAACCCTTCTGCAACCAATCTTCATTAACATCACATATATATGTTGTGATCTGGGCAATGTCAGTGATGTCTGTCCCCTCATCAAAAGTGACTGAAATTTTTGCTTTCTATCATTTATAACTATTCATATGTGTTACTTGACACCTGAGCAATGTGCTATGTCGGGAAGGATGGTGTTGCTAAACTGACTATGCTTTCAAGCCAGAATGTGGTTTCAGCTTGTTATGTGAATGGCTTTCCTGGCTTAACAATCATATCACCATCTGTGTAGCTGATTTCAACTTCTGCATTCCCTTTGGTTACTTTCTCAGAGAAAGTTTGTCTCCTCAGTAGAATGACAACTTGGTTGGTTGTCTCAACTCCCTGGTATTTGACATACTGTTCAGCATGTTTACTTGAGTGATGATATTTTATCTTTTATATGCAAATAAGGCATTTCAGTATGCTAATGTGCTCAGCAAAGGAATATTCCATGCCGTGCTGATCGCCAACTTTCCTCTTAACTACAGGCTTTAAAAATTACTTAATTAGAGTGGTATCACAATATATATTTAATAGAATTGGTGTCACTCTTATAATATGGTGTCATTAATGTGTTTAGCTAATGAGTGATGCAAAGAGAATGTTACTTCTCCATTATGTCACTTCCACTTTTGCTTCCTACAACAATATGGTGGATTATGAACAGCTTGGTAGCAATCGTTTTTGTGCTTGGTGTTCGTACCCTCCAGTATGTCGTTCATTTTTCTAAAATGGATCCAGTGGTGCTTTCTAGTCAACACTAATGGTCTGTTGACTATAGAAAGAAGGTGGATAGGGTCCAGGTTGAAGCCTCATTTAAAAGTGGGACAGCAGACAGGAGCTGCCTGAGTGGCCCTATCATAAATGGGAAATATAAAGGAGGTTGTCCTCTAATTTTACCACTACTGTAGGTACTCTTTCTGTGGTAGTAGTACAGGCATAACTTGGTACTAGCCAGTCAGCTATTAAGCAATCTGCCAGATTTAAAGACATAGCTTTTTGCACTAGGGTCACTCCTGCATCTTTACCTGATAGGTGTAAATCACACCCAGAGAAGTTTAGTGTTGTTGTTTCAAATTAAGCTTCCAATAAGGTTACCAAGATCAGCCATGGATGCTTTTGATTTCTTTCTTGGCTCGTGTTCTGCAGTTTTTTCATTTTCACACAGCTCACTACAAAGTGTCTCGCAGTAACCAAGAATGTTTCTTAGCTTCATCAAAGTTTTGTGGTGTTAGAATTTGGCTTCATACAGGCTAGATTTACAGTTGTTTTGTCAGATTATATATTTCTGTAAATAAAACTTTGCTATAGGAAGCCTTTTAGTTTTTTATACCAATGTATTTATCCAGAATATGTCATTTATATCAGATGTACATAGTTTTATCATTGAAACAAGCTCAATGTTACAACACTATGCCTCTCAATGATTAAGTTGATTCCTCTAAATTTGGTCTTTTCTCAACTAGAACGTAAGTTGTGTTAGCTATGCAATTTGATTTTTGGACATATTTGTTGGGATATAATTTTTGCGGCTGTAACATCAAATGGTGTTTTATAAAAGTTTATTGTTTATGTTAGACTGGCAAGGTCCATATTATAGCTTTCATACATAAACATTTTGTTCTTGCTATCAATTTTAACTGTAGGTTATGATGTCTAAAAGTCTTAATAGTGCCACAGTATTTTGGAACTTAGACCATGGACAAGAGAATCCAGAACTGGAGGTAAATGTTCTGTAATTTTTCCAGAGTAGTACATATTTTAAATGACGTTGATTGTGTTCATTTACGTCTGTACAATTCACACTGAGTGCAATATGACTTGAAAGAAATCCATTTAAAGATAGATGCGCTGTAGCAACGTCTATCGTTATTATTGACAGGTAGACTGCTATACCAGTTTACAGACTCTTGCATCAGCTTTTTATGTATTGTGATGAGCAATATTGGCATCAAACAATTGCTAGAAAAGGGCCTCGTGTGTAATGGAAATATTATATACCTGCTGCTAGGTAATGAGGATACCTGTCTATTTACATGGTAAACAAATGTGACTTTTGGATGCATGCAGAGACACATTTATTTTACATATCTGAGTATTGCCCACAAAGACCCTCCTACAATTTTTACTGGAAATGAGCACATGCAGAATTGCTTTTCAGTTGTTAAACCTATGCAAACAACGAGATTGGCACTTCTGATATCAAGCAGATTATTTTATTATTTTATTATTTATTACAGTTTCATTGCCATTAATTTTACTTAACGTGACAGGACTATTCAGGCATTTGTCAAAGATGCCATGGATTTTACTCAGAAACATTGTGATCACAGAGAAAGCACTTCTACCACTCAGCTACTTGCCCAGCACGTGTCTCATGTACAAATGCAACAGCAAATGCTCAAGTGCAGTCTGACAACAAGTGTGAAACAGGTATATCACAAGGTATCGCCATCCTCATCACCATAAAACAAAGACAAAGACATAAGACAAAGATTGCCCATTATGCTTCACAACTTTACTCAGTTTTGTGTTCATAAGTTTATGTAATATTTGTATTGTTAGCATATTGTCATGATGTTCTATACCATGATTCTATCAAAAATGTCATATTGGTGACGTATATTGCTTACATACAGTTTGATTTTCCACAGTTTCTATATTGCCAAGATAAGGGAGGGGGTCCTTCTGATAAATTGACCAGAAACTCAAGCAGTGGGCAAACCCATGAGGGGCTTGAGCTTAATGCTATGGTAACTCCCATTGGGTACTACTATAGTTACATTGAATGTCACCTATGTATAAATTTACATAGATTTAAGAACATATCTGTTGAATTCGTATTTCTTGAATGTAAACTCAACATTGATCCTTGGCTAAGTCCACATTTTGTTACCACATGAGATATCACTTAGATGCCCATTAGCGTTATGAACTGTAAACTGAAAGCTTCATGTTCCCTCCTTTGGTTGTACGTTTGCTATTTAATATTTTGTCAGACAGCAATGTCTCTTAGAGGAAAACTTTTATCAAAAATAGTTGATTTTGGATACCTTTAATGTCTAAAGTTTTATTGAGCAGTACCATACTTCTTCGACTATCTGTCCCTCGATTAACATGTATACATATTGTAACGATTAACAATTACCCTTATTTGATTATCCGCCTTCCCTATCGAGGATTGGCCTGTCCCACAGTGGCCAGATAATCGAGGTACCACTGCAATGGGACTTGGACTTATTGCCAAGACCATCATCCACGGTCATAGCTTGCAAATGTCGTGTCCCGTCCAAACGCATGCCACTGCGCTCGATTCTGCGCCATTTCTGCTGGCACTTGCAACGTCGTCATAAGGCCACCACACTTCAGTTCATCAGTGATCATCTTGCGCCATGACAATTTTTTCGCATTTCATGGTGCTCTCCGTTGCTCCGGCCGCTTACTCACTGAGACACTTTTTGGCAGCGGATCATTTTCCATGCGCATTAGATGTCCGAACCACCTGAGGCGCTGGTTTCGGATGAGCTGGTTGTAGCATCTCAGCCGGACACTGGCGTTGGTCAGACGGTCTCGCAGACTGACCCCCAATGATGGTGCGCATGCACGCCATTTGAAAAACTTCAAGACGCCACATGTCATTCACAGTACTGCACTAACTTTCAGCAGCGTACAGAAGCACAGACACAATGGCACTATTGTACACGTTCAGTTTCAAAATGGCTTAGCTTTGCCGCTGTATATAGATTGTCAGTCTTAGGTATGTTACTTGTTAAGAGGGTAAATTATAATAATCGTGGTAGAGCTTCACTTTGTACAAGATCTGTCATTTGGTTGCAATACATTAGTGTGTTGATAGCATTTGGCTTTGGATTTTCCGTATTGTTTTCATGTGTGTTTTTTTATGCAGAACGAGATTGAGTCAATATTGCAAAAACATACAGAAGATCTCCAGTGAGTAGCATAGCAGCTTATGGCCAGCCCTCTTTCTATTACTGTCGTCATTAATATCTGGAAAATTGGTATTTGTACACAGCGTAAAGAATACTATTTTACACTAATCTACATACATATAAGCATAAACACACAGTGCTACCAGTGGGCCAGCCCCCTACTGTAGCATTCACTGTAATTGCACAGCTGTATGGCCCAAAGGCTAAAGAATCGGAGTGGAAAGGAACTTTCTAACATCCATATAAAACAATTTGACTTCTCTCCCATTTGGAAGATATGCCATTATCCTGGAAAGCCTTGTGATTCAAGGTCGTTTGATTGTAGATTGGTTGGTCATGCCTGGTTGCCAAAGCCACAACTCTTTTAGCTCGCTGTTGGTCGACTGCGACTGTTAACATTTTTTACCTTAATTGTCTCAAAAAGAAATACTAAATGACCTTTTGCATAAACCATGTCTTCAACCATTCTTTTTTGATTTGGCAATTTAAATGGTGATTTATTCATAGATTATTTTAGTTCGAAATCGTCTTTCTGTGTTTCTTTGAGTTTTATTTGACCTTAACGTATTGACATTCTTTTCACATATTTTTTGCATTAAAGGCCCGTTGATGCACATTTAATTGCTTGATTTAATCACAACATGACACAAAATGTACTCTTTTACTTAAGTAATCAATTTTCTTGTAGGATGTGTCACTGTAATGCATGTGATAAATGTCCTAGCTAGACCACCAGAGTGTTAGCGTCATTAAGAGTAGTGGGTAGAAACTTTTCAATTTTGCCAATGTGTAAGACGTCTCCACTTGCACTGTCATTAATAAAGCCTTACCTACTTTTTTCTATCTTTAACAGAACTATGTTGCCAGCATTCCATTCAATGACGAATACACCGCATATTCATTTTGAGTTAAACATGATGGACCGGAAAGAGAGGGAAGTACAACAGCTCTTGGACAAACTAAAGGAGAGTAATGGCTAATTTACGTGCATTAGTACTGACCTTATCTAAATTATTGCAGTATGCAAAGTTAGAATGATGTTACAAATAGTAGAGCTCTTCTAGTCTTCTAAGACTTTGAATGCCCTATTGTCTGGATTTTTCTGACCTAAACTTCTGCCAAGCACGATTGTTACTGGTAGTTGCTGGTAATTGGAGCTTCTTGCACATAAATCTTGCTGTTCGTGTAGATATTTGCCAGCTACATGTGTCAATAACTATACAAAAATTCTACATAAATCAGGCCTACTCTGATCTGTACATAGTTAAAGATTTTGAAAGTTAGCGTTGAAACATAAAAAGTAATACTTGTTCACTTTCAATATGTGATTGCAACGCTCATACAAATCAGTTTTTATGTGGCTACCATCTTTTCGTTAGAAATGTTGTTTGTGTAGCTTAGGTATCGTCTAACCTGATTCATACTAAATACCAGGACATTATTGTGTTTATTAGGGTATGGATGGGTAAGAAGGTCTTAGGTGTACACGTCTGCATTTGGAGTAGGAGTCTGGTACTGATATAATTAGAACGGTAGGTCAAACAACACTTTTTGGTATGATTCGCATATTTATTAACTGGCAGAATATATCGAACAGGAATTCCTTCTATGCCGTTTTTATGAGTGCCTTTTTCTTACTTGTAACAGTGTAACCTGAGAGTCACGTGTGTGCAGTAATGCTCGACAATAGAAATGGTATGCGTTGGTCATGCTTACCGATAGAAACGGCAAATCTTTGTCATGCTTAGCAAAGGCGTGGCGCATCATTGTCATACTTAACGACAGCAATGGCACATCTTGGCCATGCTTAACAATAGAAATGGTACGCGTTAGTCATGCTTAACAATAGAAAAAGCATATTTTGGTCATTAAAGATCAATTCCCAATGCTAAGTCAACAAATGCTTGGTTATATTCTGCTCAGAAAGTCGGCTGCCGTGGTCGAGAAGGAAAATTTTCCATTTCGTCTCTTTGAAATGGACCTGACGTCTTGTCTTCTCTAGGCCAAAGTTTGCAGTAGTAACTGCTTTTGAGAGGTAAACCGACTTCCTGATCTACCTCTTAAAAGGATAAAGGTCTTTTAAGCGTCCAAATCAATAACTGAAAGCTTCTTTAATTTATAAGCCTCGTTCATTATAAAGCTGCAAGTCATCGTGGTATTCCTGCACTCGTACCTCAGAGGTCTACCCGTTAACTGCTTCCTGTATTAGCCAAGTTATTAAAAGTGTTTAAAAGATATGCTTTCGGCATTATGGTAGCTAACAGTAAGCCCTGTATTCAACAAATCAGTGTAACTTTAAATCAACTAGTTTCCAAGCAACTGTTATTTATCTTCAATAAATGGTCAGCTGTTCGAACATTTCTAATTGTTTTTCCGAGTGCTAAATTAGCTGTGGTCCCAATAAAGCTTAACATGCAGTTCCACGTAGACATTCGTTGATATGGTGTCGCTTGTTCAAATGGTGTATGTCATATCTTCCTTTGTCTCTGACTACAAAATCAGACAAACCACGATATCACAACCAACCATAAATTTACTGTCGTTGGTCACAACACCAGAGGCCACTACTAGAGACTCACTACTGAGAAACACCTTATCCACACTTTAGGGACCTTTTCCCTCACGGACTAAACTTAGACTTTGACTTCCCATATATACACCCGTTTCCTTCCTCTATGATTTATTATGATATATATTAACTTTTCCTACCCATAAACTTATTTTCTTTTCCACAGTTCTCCCTTTTTTCTGTGTCTTTATACAGATACAATCTTGCCTCTATTGTTGTCCTTTGTCTCTGTTCTAATTGTTTCTCTTGTGCTCCTTTGGTCCCAGTCGACCTTCCCTCCCTCTCTCTCTATAGATATGTCAACTATGTTATATGTGTTTCTCATTCTATCGCATGACTACGGCCTTGTAGGTCGAAAATTCGCTAATGGATCGTTATGTTCTTCTAAAAGGTGGTAAAGTTACAAATTCGTTTTTATTTTATAGTTATACTAGCCCCACGGCACTACAGTTTTGTGAATCATTTACAAAACCAGGGTCGTTTTTATGACCAGCTTTCCTTCTTTTACGGACGTTCTTCTGCTCTTCGCCACCGATGTTTCATTATCAGATTATGTGCAAGTTGCCTATTCATACTGATGGTTGAACACTCTATTCCTGTTTAGATGAATAGGGTGGAAACTTCGATAAGGTCGGATTGGCAGCTAACCTGGAGTTGTGGTTGAGTGGAGACATGGTTTATTGTTGTTGTCATTGCGTAGCTTCAGATTACTTGCATTGGGCAGAATCCGGCTGCGAATAGTGTGATGACAAATTACGTCAGTCCGCTCCACGAACTGCATTTTACGACGACATCAAATGATGCTTGTAGGACCACTGCCATTTCTGGAACTTGGTTTTACGGTAGATTGTCTCACCTATTCCCTCCCAACCATCCTCCTTTCTCGTCCTGGACTTGGGACCGGGCAGTGGTGGAGTTATTGGCATTACTGTCACTAATGACGTTTCTTGGAAAAACTGCATTGAATGAATAGCTCAGTCTGCAATATTTGTATTCATAGTATTTGCTTTAGAAGGGGATAGGTCTTGGAAACTGGACTGAAGCCACAAATGCAGGAGATCATCACGTTGTCAGTTGTAAGCATTTGTTTTTTCCAATCTCAGTTGAAAAGGCAGGGCACCTGTAATCAGTCTTCTAGAAATCAGGTGGTGGTACTGTTGCATGTGTTGATGATGCTGGCCGGCGAATGGGCCGTGGCCCAAATGAATTGCCTGTAGCAAGAGGTAAAGGGATAAAATCGTTGATCTTTATTCAAATAGATAATTTGGCGTATGTCCACTTCCCTGTTTGACAGAGTATTTTGAACAAATCCCCCTTGGTCAAAGTGGACATGGTTCACTTCCAGTTTCAAATATAAGTAAATTAAACTGGTAGTTTTTCCCACAAAGTGTTGTACCCCCTTATTTTCAAATTGCTTCTCTGCCTGGTTTCTAGCGAATGCAGAAAAGCTGCTCTTTCATTTTACAGTTTGTCGTGGTGACTGCTGCCATTTCTTTCTTAAGCTCATTTGAGCATTTAAGTAGGAAAGATCTTCGAAAGATAGCACATAAGGACGAGAAGGTATATTGGAACAATTAGATTTTAGATTTGATAAAATTATAATTACTTAATCTCGAGAGGAACATGTCTATGTCTTTTGGATGGCAATAAACAGTAAGCTCAAACTAGCTGACAGCATGCTCGTTAGCGAACATTCCCTAAGAGCTGCTGTAAGCTCTAATAAGCAGAAGAAGCATTTACTACAGCCATGTCTGTTAGGCTGTTTTACTAAGTGGAGAGGGAACAGTGTTTGGAATCAAAGATTAACTGCCACAACTGGAATTTTCCTCCTTGAATAAGATCATCTTACCTACATTTACCCTGAACTAATAAGCGGACCTCAATCAATACCAGTCGGACATTATAGGAATCTGAAATTAACCTTTTCATGTTAAAAGTTTATCTTGTTGATTTTAGGACGGGAAAATATTAAGAAACTCTGAAAACTGGTTATTTGTTTTACCTAGAAGAACAGACTCCGTGTGATTTTAATCTCTCCAACAAAGCAACCACTGTTAAAATTCAAAACTATTTACTTCTGCCAAAGCAGAAAAGAAATCAAAGGTAATTAGTAAAACTGACGTTTTAGCAAGAGGAGCAAAGACAGACTTAAAGCTTCCTTAATCCCGGATAATTAAGTTATAGTCAAGGGATTGAAAACTGAGTATGATTTCTGTTTCCTACCCCGTAAAATGAAGTCTTAAATCTGAGTCTGTGTACTTGAGTTCTGACAAACCCTTTAGAGGTTATAGTCAATAGACTCCATGAAAATAAGTAATTAGGGATATTTGTAAAGTAAATAAGTGATCATAGTTCTCAACGATTATCTGTTAGAAGTAGGCTCCGTTTGAGAAAGTATTAAATATGGTTTTATTTTTAGACTTTTAATAAAAGAAGGAAATCCATGTTAAGTAAATCGTTGGAAGGCCACCACGGGTGAGAATGTCAATTTAGTAAAGCGTAGCTGAGATAAAATGTCGGTCGACGGCAATTTTCCATGTCTTCTTTACTTTTATCCGCTTACTGTACATTATAAGTAGCTGTGTGTTATATATAATAGCCATCTTTTGCTATACTACAAATAGCTATTCTTTCTAACATGAAACACTCTGCAATCCTGTTATGTAACTTCTCTGCTTCCAAGTTGTTTATACTAAACGATTATATCTCAGATGATAAATTGTCACGTCTCAGCCGCTTGAGGTAGGGGTAAATTGGCACTTAAAACAAAAACGAATTTACAATATTGTTACACTGTCTTTCATTTTCTACATTCAAATGAAGTTTTAGATAAAAGAATCAACAATAACATAAAAGGTTTTCGGAATTGTTTTGAATATAGAGCATGATGGTAGACAAATGATACAAATTCTCTTTAATGCGGTGAATCAGGCGTTTTACGTTTTAGGTCAGTTTCTATTCTAACTCTAGTATTATTTTAATAATTAGATAATATAATAATAGTGATAAACAAATTGGTACTTACACGGAGTACGATAACATAATATGAAGTGATATTGGATCTGATCAAGTTCACTTAACATAGTTGCTTTAAGGTAATAAATTTGGCCTAGAAATTAATTTAAACATAGTACAAGACCTTATTAAGATCTAATGTAAACTGAGAAGTAAAATCGTCTAATAATCAAACGTATTAACAAGAGTGTTACTTCTGCCTTGAAATTACTAAAAGTACTAAAATTACATTCCAAGCCGATAAAGCCCATTTTAAAGGATACTTTTTGCAGATATTTAAGAATTCAAATTCTGGTCAGCCCTGATTTTAAATGGCAACGTGTATCAGAGTGCAGGAGCCGCTGCTAACAACAATGTATTGCCCATGGTTTTCTTGGTCTTACATCGTGGTTGCTGTAGGTAGAGTTGGAAGCTTATCAGAAGTAGGGGGTTAAGAAAAAAGGGGCATACAACCCCACCCATATTTAAGAAAAAGCCACCCTCTTTGACGTTGTAACAAGATTTAGTTTGCAGCATAGTCAGCCAGAGCAGCAAATTTGAGTACTCAAGATTTTTAAGAGTTTCTTTTTAAGAGATGATATTTTGATTTTTCACAAAAAAATCACATGAATACAATGGTGTGTAGAACATCACGTCAAAAAAACAGTAATTATAGTCAACCTAATACTGCAACGATCAATTTATCATATTGCATGATTACCAAAAATAATGCGATGTTTATTCAAGCGGTTATAGTAAGTTCTTCAAACGATGTTAATTGTGAAGGACGGTGAAGGAAACCAGTGACCACAACCAGACAACTAGCTTCAGCTGGCTTACAGGTATTTGACCACAGAACAGGGATAAGGACACAAGTCCTTATTCTCTGATTGGACATGAGGCATCGAAATAGCAAAAGTTGTCAGCAAAAAAAGCGAAAGAGTTCGTTTTTTCACTTGGACTCTTCCAATAAGGTTTTGTTTCTTCATTTTCTCTTTCTTTGTTTCCTTTCTTGTTTATGATTGGCTAGTTTTGCTACATGTTTTGTATA
>JANTCA010091362.1:0-13205 GCA_024741275.1 Chironex yamaguchii
TATCTATCTATCTATCTATCTATCTATCTATCTATCTATCTATCTATCTGTCTGTCTGTCTGTCTGTCTGTCTGTCAGAACGGAAACTAAAGATATACGACAACTAAGAAACATTTTATAAGGAACATAAAGCTTAAATGGCCAATCCTAGACAAGAAAGGAAACAAAGAAAGAGAAAATGAAGAAACAAGACACTATTGGAAGAGTCCAAGTGAAAAACCAAACTCTTTCTGCCTACAGAGTACTGGTTTTCTTGTTTTAATATAAACAGACTGCAGACTAGCCGTGCCAATCATCCGAAAATCCTCGTTCTTATACAATTTGACGCATTCTAATTTGGCTAATAAATATTGGCCTATGGGAGCTTTGTTTTTGCAGTTGTTTTGGCTTTGCAATTGCGAGATGGCTGTTCTCTAATAATGCTTGACATTAACTGGTTGTTTGATCCTGTCACCTAATCTTTAACAAGTGCGACCTACGTACCGAGCTTCACATCGGCACAGAAATTCATATACTATTAAGGTTTTTTGCGTGGTAGGTACATCATCCTTGATGGCGAGATCTTTCTAGTCATAATAACAATTCACGTCAGTGCACTACAGCTTTTTTATCTTCTATGCGGATATAAACATAGGCAAAGAAGTTTAAGGACACTTTTCCCAAAGGTTTTTCCTGTTGATAAATCAGTGATCCTTTCTTGAACGATTTAGAAATAACATCCTCTAGTTATCCTTATTTAATGTGAACAGATTATATTTCCCCAGTCCCGAATTTAACTTAGCATTTGGACAGATGTTTGGTGTTTGTTACATTTTCATGATGTTTTCGTGGCACAAACTGACACCAATTTAATAACAACAGTTAACCGAAAATATGCCTTTAATACCCAGTACATTCGCTGGGATTCCTTTTGTCCAAAAAGGAGGAAAATTAACCTCATTAGAACACTTGTCCAGAGATCACTTACTCTTAAGATCCGATTAAATAGTTTCTTTAATCAATTAACGATACGTTAAAACATATTCTCTTCTCTTCAAGATGATTATTATGCTTTCTTGTCCAATATTATATGTTATTTTTCTTCTTGATATATCTATCTGATTCATTACTTTTATGGTTTACTTATGTAGCTTGTGGTTGTTATTCGACGAGGGTCTCATTTCACAAATGTGTGATAAGTAAAAGCCCTGATTCTGTTACACCAAGTCCTGTATCACACCTAAATCAAGACATAGATATTTTCATGTCCTATCCCTGCCAGTTCAAGTCGGCCATACTACTCGAACATTAGAATTTGCTGTTTTTGATGAGGCGCCTTACCCTGTTTTGCTTGGATTGCCGGCACTGAACGCTCTTTGTGTTAATTTACAATTTGGTGATGCTGCCATGCAAATTTTGACCTTGACGTCCGAACATTTGACTGAACGTCAGAGTAAAGAGCTGGAAAGCTTACTTCAACAGAACAATTGTTTATTTTCTCATGGTACTGATGATTTGGGCCTATGCACAGTTGGAAAACATGCAATTGAAACGACTGGTGGTCCCATATATCGTAAGCACTATCGATTGCCACATGCCTTGCGAAAGGAGGCGTCAAAGCAAATCTCAGATATGCTATCTTCCGGTATTATCAGGAAGTCAAAATCTCCTTGGTTCAGCCCATTCTTACAAAAAAGTGTAACAAATACCGCTTTGTAATTGACTACCGAACAAGTTCACAAAAAAGGATCGATTTCCTATGCCTTTAATTGATGATGTTTTAACCTACACGGCTGGTGCTGAATGGTACACCACGATCGATCTTGCATCGGGTTATTGGCAATTTGAGATTGAGGAGTTAGACAAATGCAAAACCGCCTTCATGACAGATGAAGGTATTTATGAGTTTAATGTTATGCCATTTGGGCTATGCAATGCCCCTGCCACATTTCAGCGAGCTATGAATCAAATTTTTGCCGATTTGAAATGTCGAGGTGTCATTCCATACATAGACAACATTATCATTGTTTCCCAGTCTTGGTCTCAGCATTTGAAAGATATGCAATCAAATGCAGTTGCCCAAATGCAAATTTGCGGCCCAAGAAGTGTTATATCTCGGACATCTCATGACCTGTGACGGCTTGAAACTGGACCCAGACAAGGTGAAACATTTAATGAATTTAGCACCCCCTCAGTCTTGCAAAGAGGTGGAAAATTTTGTGGGATTCGCCAACTATTTATCTAAGTTTGTACCCCATTTTGCTGCCAAAATAGCCCCAATTCAGGCATTGAAATCATCAAAATCAAAGAGATTTTTGTGGGATGCTGACTGTCAACAAGCCTTTGATGGAATTAAATCGGCCATTTCTGAAAGCTGTCTCCTTAGTCATCCAAACTTTTCATTGCCCTTCAAGCTTTATACCGATACATCTGATTTTGCTTTGGGTGCTGCCTTGTTTCAAAATAATAAGCTGATCTATTTTTACAGTCGGCTTCTGAACACTGCTGAAAAGTCCTATTCTGGGACTGACAGAGAAGGGCCAACTAATTGAAGTCGCTGATGATCAAATTCACTCCCTGGTTTCCAATATCACAATGCTGGCCACTTTTCTGTCACCCGTATCTGGAAGTGTATACTGGCAGACGGATTCTGGTTCCCAAAAATGCGAAAGGTGTTGAAAGAATTTCAAGACAATTGTGCGTCTTGTAATGAAACTAGCTCTTATTCTTCCAGACCACCCCCAAAAGGTCATTTGCCCACATATCCTGATGTAAAGCCACGTGAATTTGTCGCTTTGGACATTGTGGGACCCTTGCCTATAACTACTGGAGGTTATCGTTACCTTTTGACAATGCTTGATCATTGTTCAGGATATTTTGATGCTATTCCTCTCACAAACATCACTGCACAAACGGTTGCCTACTCTTTTGAGAAACATTGGCTTCAGAAATATGGCACCCCTCGAGTAGTTTTGAGCGACAATGGTGCACAATTTATCTCCGAAGTTTTCTCCTGTCCAGTGAAACAATATGGATTTTCGATAACGCACAGCACGCCCTATTATTCTCAGGGCAAATCTAAGATTAAGAGAAACCATCGGACCTTGAAAGACCGCATCCATGCATCTTTATTAGCCAACAACACAAAAAGCTGGCTGAACCAATTGCCGCCTGCATTATTTGACATGAACCGTTCGAGTGATGCATTTTTATTATTTTTTGGAACTCCTGCGCATTTGACATGGCCACCAGACAACCGGCCTGAACCACTCATTACTTCTAAATGCCCACGGTTTGTACATGTCAAATTTGCCAATCCCTCAATTCTCGGTCCTCGGTTCACTGGTCGTTTACAAGTGAAAAGACAAATTTCTGATCAAGTCGTCGAACTCAAAAATGGACAAAAAGTCAATTTGAATCGCTGTTGTTGCATTTATTAGCTTTCCGGCCAGAAGTGGAGGATTGTTATGGTACTGATGAGAAGACAGGCAATCTCGTACTCATGTATTTTATGTGCGATGTAGAACGAGACTACATATATTATTGATTGTAATGTGGAGTGTGAGAGGAGGGAATATACCGTATTCTTGATTCTGGTAGTATCTTATCGTGTAGCTATAGCATTACAGTAATCATAAATTGTCCCACAAGCAAACAACCTGTTTCATAAGTGGATTATTATGATGGAGAAGAAACAATGCATGTATACTCATCCTGCTGACCTGTTTGCTAATGGGTTAGTGTATTTGCTCTTGAGAAGGAATGTCTCGATTATTTCTTTGTCCAAGCGGCTACCTGTATGACAGTAGTTTTGGTTTAATTAGTACCTTACGCAATGGCTTCTTTATTAGGGATAGAGTTGTAAACTTTTGACAAGGTCAAGATATTATAACAAAGTACAATAAATTGTGGCTTTTGTACAAAGCTAGTGATTGCTATTTTTGTCAATGGCTATACTTTTAAAGTCCATTGTTTTCTTTTAGGAGCAAATAGAAGTTCAATTGGAGAATTTAAATCAATAAGGAAATCTAAAATTGAACGCTGTGTTGTGGAGACTAATAAAATTTTGATTCGTCTAGAAAAGGTAAACATGCAATACATTTTCCATCATTATGTAATTCTTTAATGACAATTTGTATCATAGCACCTAGTTCTCAAAAGCATGGGATTCGGTTCAAATCAGTGTCACAACTGGTATATACTTTCTTTCGTTTACTTTTACTTTTTTTGACAATGCCTGCAAATAATCATCCATTGATTACTATGTCTACAAGACCCTTATACAGATTGTCTTATTTGTACAATGCATAGATAATTTAGATCAAATATTTGCCTCATCTTTGAATTTTGCTATGTAGGTTTGACAATTATTGTTTCGTTTGTTTAAATCCAGATATTTCTGTACTTTAATTTTGACACCTATATGTCACTTGCTGTACCAAATTGTATTCACAATGTTTGTCAATAGCTACAAAATTTAGAATTGATCATTATTAATTTAGTCACCAGGTTATTGGCAAGTTAGTCATTTATGCTTTTTACAAGTGATAGATCACATGCCTTTTAGCGACTTTTTCAACACGGTCTGTGATTTGATAACGTCAGTAGTGCATTTTAAGTGGAGAAGTAAGGTGGTTTTATTCTGGTAGCTCTGCTCCAGATCATATGACTTGTGGTGACTGAAATGTGATTTTAATCAGTATGTGATGGCAATTGAATTACTGGGTCCCATAAAGTACATTTAACAATAACATCAGATGATGTTTGCAGGAGCTTTTGCAACAGATGCTCAACATTCCTTGTAACATCTTTGCTTCCCATCTTGGGCTTGCTACTGAATAGTGGCATTTATCAATCTTGCAAATATTTGCTGCAGGCTTTGCATACAAAGGGTCAAGAAAAGAAGGCAACTAGTAAACATGATCATGTGCATGTATGCTGTTGCTTGTATCAAGTTGTTATGCCTGAAGGCTACTATTCCTTATATTTTATTTTGTTTTGTCATTGTAGCTTCTGAAGTCAGGTGTTTACAGCTCAGACTCGACATTACCAAATGTCATTAAGGCCAAAAAAGGTAGACACAATGTTCTTCTTGTCACAAATTTACAATCTCCTTTGCAACTTTCCCATAAATATATATTTACTGCCGATGTTGCCAATCACTCTTGAGGTAACCATCTATCCAAGTTTAAACTTGAAAAGTGTCATTGATCTGTTGATTATGCAAGGATCATATTACTTTGTTCCTATAGTTTATTTATTGTCATGACTGTAACCATTTTTTTATCCCTGAAATTGTATTGGTAAATTTAGTTGTTTTTGTTACATGTGGACTTATTCTACTTCCCTGAAATTGTATTGGTAAATTTAGTTGTTTTTGTTACATGTGGACTTATTCTACTTCCAGTTTATAAAGGAAAAGGACATGTACTGGTCTTTATACAGATGTTTTTCTGTTTTACCCATCACAAAAATAAGAAAAACTTAAAATTAAGTTTAATAAAATTAATTTTATTGTTTTATTACATTAAAGTTTCCATATCTTTTCATGATAAAATCATACGAATTAAAGATATCTTTTACGTGTCCTTTAGATAAGCAATTTGTATTTAGGTCCTTTACCTTTCAGGAGGTCAAAGTAGCCTTGTTATTGTAATGCCGTATCTATCGAAGATACAGTTTGCATATTAAATGACTATGCAAAGAACAAGCTGCATTATCCATGTATTCAGCTTTCTATTACGTTTTAGTTTCCTAATCAAATCATGTCTCTTATTCCATTCAAAGTCTCCTTCATATTCATATGTTTCATTTTTGTTTGCTAATTGTATTGTTCTGGTTGTAAGATTTTGTTTCTTACTAATGCATCCTGTAACTTGACCATAGGTCACAGGATGCATTTGAATGTTACTAAAGCAAGTCAGGAAATACAGTTGGTCCTGTCTATCAACATCGGAAAAACCCTGTTAATTGAAAAATAATACTGGTTTGGCAGAGGCTTGTAGTCTCGGAGTGCTTCTAGTTCAGTTATGAATTGTTTTCCACTTAAACAAATGTCGGGGTTTAGCCAGTTTGTGTAGTTATGAAGGGAGACATTTCGATGTTGAAAACATTGATTTTGATTTACTTAGCAATGAAACTTTATTTACTTTGGATTATCAACCCATTTTTAACCTAGAGCAATCTTGTATTGCTTAGTTTTGTACTAATTATCATATGTACGGTATTGTACATTTATGCATTGGATTATTTAACTTTTGACTTTCAGCAATGTTTGCCTTCCAGTATTGATATAGCCTTTTCCTTTTGCAGCTCAAATTCTGATCATTAAACAGGCAATCACTTCTGACATATCTTAAATGTCTTTGATAATTTGTCTCATTCTTTATTGGCATTAAGTCACTGTGGTTGTACATTGTCATCTTAATCTCTCTAGTTTCATCTTATCTTTGGCCCTGTAATCAGCTTGTAACTTGTACTTGTACTTGTAGTGGATGGAAAGAATTTTGTTTTTTGATTTAGAGATATCATCCTTATGAATCTTATTAACATTCTTCGGATTTTTTTATAGTTATTTTAGGTATTCCAAAATTACACCATTTTATTCTTATGCTTTGTCTTTAATTTGACAGATATAGAGAAAAGGGTTGTTCCTTGGGAAAGTGACAGTGAAGCGAAGTTCTGCAGGCATTGCTTGAAGAGGTTCAGTGTCATCAACAGGAAGCACCATTGCCGTTTATGTGGACTGGTAATGTGTGGTAATTGCTCTGGTTTTGTTTCGCCTGTGAAAGCATGTAAGTAGATAACACTATAGAGCACATGAAACAAATACAATTGACACTTCTGTTCTTAAAACAAAGGCTATGGAAGTAGACAAAGTGTATGTCATAATGCAGTCTATGGTTCATGATCTCCTGTTGCAAGATCTTGTCCAGATCCTATATGTGATCTTGTACAAGATCCTGCAGGTTCCTGTACAAGATCTTATAAGATCATACTGGATCCAAAGAATATCCGATAGAATTAGAAAGGGTCCTATGAAAATGCTTACTGAACCATACAGGAATATGCAAGATCTTGTGTAAGTTCTCATATTATCCTGCAGGGATCACATTAGTCAAATTTTGAGATATTTGCTCCCTATTTAGTAATTGTAATATACATATACATTTTTAGTAGTCTTTCTCATTGACACTTTGCCTAAATCACATTGTTATACTGTTTTCGTCCTTTTTTCAAACCTAAGTCTGTAGTACCAGTTCATCAGGTATATCATGAAAGTATTTTATCTAAACAAATCTTGCTAAAACTGGTAATATTTAAAGCTGTGGTAACAGTAATGACATTATGAAGCTGTGTTCTAATATAGACATAATGACTTTTTTAAAGTCTGCTCAACTTGTCTTCTATGTAGGACATGTGAAACAATATTGTTTGAGTATAGGGATACAAGCAAAATGATAGTGCTAACAAATTGATTAAGAGAATTCTGACCCTAATAATTGCGTATGTTTGCATTGTAAATTATAGGATTTAGCCCCTAGCCAGCCCTGTAGTATTTTACAAAGATTTTCTCTTGCAGGATCCTGAAAGGGATTTGATGGGATCTTAAATAAATGAAGACAGGATCCTGTACTGGATCATTTATAGGACCCTACCTTTACCTATGTTAGGATCAAGCAGGATCCTGTAGGATCTTCTAGGAATCTTGAGTCTTCATAAAGAAAGACAGGATTCTGTCCAGGATCTTATTACTGAAGGATCCTGTAGGTTTCTGTAGGATCCTATAAGAACTGTCAGTGGTGATTTGCTAAGATTCTTACCCAAAAGTATGTTTTGGTTTTGAGATTCGTAAATACATTGTCTTTACAAGATGAGAATGTTTAATGCATTTAGAATAATCGCAAGCTTGTGATTCACTGGTAATGCTGCAGCAACTCAGTTTAGCTACACAGAGTGCCACTCTTATCTTTTAGTTATTACTGTTTATTTATCACAAGTGGCAAAAGAAATGAGTTGTAAATTTCTTGAAAATGCTTGTTTCTTTAAAAAGTCCAATTCAGCTTTTATTGTCAATTTTTTTTGGTGTCTTGTTCCTCGATTTTTACATCAGTATGTTTGCTTACATATGTTGGCCTCTCCATAAGGTGAGTGGCATATCACATTCAGTGTGCCTTGTTTCAACAAAGAGCATTGTTTTTGCCCCCTTGGATCTGTGGTATGATGGCCCAGGAAAAGCATGGAGTGATAAAGTACTTGCCTAATTTCTTCCAGGTTTGTGTGTCATTTGTGACCGCCCACATTAGATTTAGAAGCTTGCTCGTGCAGTAATCCAGTAACACTATTCTAACAGGATAGCTAAGAAGGATTTGTAAATGTTTATCATGGTCAGTAGACTTATACCAAAGGATCGTGATCACATTATAGCAGGGTAGTAGGAAGAATATTATTCGTACCGTTGTTATGAATTTTGTATGGTTTCTTTGTCAATTTAAGGTGATCTGTTAAACATGGATCCCTTTGGTTATGCTTGTCCTGAAAGGACATCAGCAAATCCAGAGGAGGATGAAAAAAATGACATAAGAGTGTGTAATTCATGTGCGGAATTGCTACAAAGGTAACTATGTAGGTTATTTTGTAGGACATGTTTATTGTGTGTGTGTCATCTAATAGTGTATGTGCATGCCGTGCTTGAATATGTAGTACATGAAGAGATGAAAATGTGAAATCCAGCATTCACAAGTAGATAACAAGATTTTCTTACTGTGTTTTACCACACAAGCTTGTGTTGTATAACATGTTCTATTTCTATCTAAGGCCAATTTCTATGTAGAGTTCTATATTTGATTACAAGCTAAGGTCAGTGACATCTATGATATATTTGTTGGTGATTTGATTATACATTGCCAGTTTTCAAACTCCGCAATTGTTTGCCATAAATATTTGCTCTAAATGGAATTGGCATTATCACCATTTTATGGAGGGAGTAACCGAAGGGCTCTTCCTGTTAGTATGGGGTCACTTCACTGGTCTTGCACTGTACATTTGCAATTCAAGTAAGACTGTATCATGACCACATGTGCCTTGACCATACCTTCGGCACTGCCATTACTTGGATGTTACCTTTTTATTGCGTTTTACGTTTGCAAACATTTTGCCTTCTATAGCGGCTACTGCTAGCTAGGTACAGGACAGTTTTTGCTCTATGACAGCGTGGATTGGGTCCAAACGTTGAAAGCAAGTGGTGAAGTGTTTATTGATAGTCATTAAGCTGTACCATGAAGGATGCATCTATTACGAAGACGTACTTGAAATGTCTCAAGAAGTCCTCGTTGAGGATTATATGTATTAAGCATCAATGATCTTTCACAATGTGGAAGTCTTTGCTCGTGTTTAAACATTCCTTGGACTTTAAAGTAAGAACAAATTGATAGCCCTTTCCTGCCACTTCTGAATTTTAGGTATCAAAAACTGTCACAAGAAAAGAATTCGAATTCTGCGATTATCAGTTTATATGACGTAAGTTATTAATTCCAAAAACTGTTAAGGCTAAAATACACGGTAAGTTTAATTGGACCAAGTCGTTATAAAAAAAACATAAGTTTAGTTTAAGTTTAAAATAATACGTTTTATTAAAAAACACTCATTTTCGTAACGGACACCAAAGACAGAGCGCTTGCATCTTCTATCACAGTAATTATCATAGCAGCAGGAATGGTGTGAGAAGGGAAAAGACAAGCTACAAAACGGAAAAAGAAAGAAGCAAGGGTTAAGCCATGGCTCTTGAAATGGCAAAAACACGGTGCCTTCGAAGCACTTTTGCATGGTTTTCGGAGGGAAGACCCAACGGAGTTAAAAATTTTTCTACGAGTGGATAGCGAAACATTCGTCGAACTTCTTGGGTTCACGGAGTGTTCGATTCGCAAGCAGAACACAACCATGCGAGATGCTCTGGAACCAGGGTTAAAACTAGCTGACACAATACGATTCCCTGCTGCTCGGACCTGCTATACCGACTTCCAAGATCTTTACATTTGAGCTAACATCCCACAAACACGGGATCTGCTTCCATTCCACGATAAGTCGTTCAGTTTTTTCTTCCTTTTCTGCTTAACTGGCCATGCTTTCTTTCCACTACTTTTTCACCACTTTGAAATTAATCTAAACTCAAGTTGTTTCTAGAAGGCGCCAAGCAAAACAATGGACTCATTATTCGGTTAATTTCAATAGAAAAAAACTTACAACTAGTTGCCAAAGTAAAACATGTCCAACTTTTAAACAAACTTATAAAACCACAAAAAATTGTACATCTTTACTGTTTACACGATAAGGTTGTTTTTCTTCCAACTAATTGGTCCAATTAAAATTATAGTGTATTTTAGCCTTCAGTTGTTTATATTCATGGCAAATTGGAAATCATTTGAAACGATAGGTTATTTTACCAAAATTAAATACAAAAGGCTCTCACAGTTTAGGCCATCGGTTGAAGCCTTTTAGTTTTGGCCTTTCTTGAAACTCTAGTGGACAGCAGTTGAATAGATGCAATTGTTTTTAGAGTGTTGATCGAAGTGTTGAAAAATGCAGTATAACCTAGTCAGTTCTTGTCTAGCCTGTAACAGGCTAGTTCACTGGATAGCACCGTGTGGTGTTTACCAACCATAATTTATCCTGATAGTATAGTATCTTAAATTATAGTGAACTATAGTACATTATGGTATATTATGTGTCGAGTAGAAACGTACAGTGCAATGTGTTACTATAGAACTGTCTACAATTTTGAATTTTGTGTACAGCTTTGTAATGTGTATCAGTTACTGATTAATCCAAAATGTGGCGTATTATTTCCGTTCGAAACATTTTTTGTGCTAATACTTTGAAGGTAAAGGAATAGGTAATGGTTAAAGTGTAAGAGCAGTAATTGTGAGTGTGATTGTGGGTTATGTCTACAGCTTTTGTTTACGGCGTGAGTACATCGTGTAATATTGTTACCATAACTGTTTTTATCGTGTAGAAACTAAAAGCAACCATTGCTGATGCCGACGAGGTTTCCCCAAAGTTTGGCAGAATGGCGGAATCGATAAAGTAAGTTTAGTGTACAACTGTTTTATACTCAATTGCTTTGTATCTGTTTTGGTCAACATATCTATTATTGAAAAACTCGTTGAAATTCAAAAGGCATTCGTCGTCGAGAAATTGTAATCATTTAAAATATCACGTAATAGCGGTCTCGTTAGTCAGAGTGTAAATTACAACCCGAAAGGACGTACAGCTCGTCCGCAAAAATGTCTGCTTGGAGAGAACAGGTAGCTCCGATTAGGTCGAAAAACCTCATGTTTGAATGCAAAGCTCATTCTGATTGTAAGTGCTTACGCCGATAGATGATGGTAGTGTACGATTAGTTTCATTTAAAAGTCGACAGTGTGGATTGGTTAAGAACAGAAATTAATGTACAATTATTAGCACCGGACGTCAAACCCGGTTCTCGCTACTCCAAATCCGACGCCTTTCCTGCTGAGGTAAACGGCTTAATAGGAAAGGTCGAAAGACTAGTAGTCATTCAACCCCGATGGTCCATCCCTGCTACTGGAGGTAGGGTTATTGGTGTATACTCTTTGCAAGAAGCATGTGTCTTGAAGATTTTGTACGGTCTTAACTTGCCACAACCATCTCTCCGATTTGAGGTCGTGCGATCCTGGTTCTAAGCTCAGGTGCTACAGTCCTTACTTTACTTCTGTTAATTTCCCCAAACCACCCTGTTTGCCTCCATCCAAGACTAGTGCAAAAGACGTTAACTCGATCAATTCTAGGCACAAAGCGCATGTCGCTTCAAAGCACCTATGTCAATAGACAGGTGTTGAATAACCTGAGTGGATGGCCGGGGTCGAATCCTAGGAGTCGGAGAGTTGGTTTTGGTTTTGGTTTTGGAGCGCAAACGTATTTTGCACATGCGCATATTATTAAGACATGGGCAAATTAGGCAGAATCTGTCGCATTATTAAGGCTTTGTAGGTCAAAAATTCTCGGATGGATCGTTATCTTCCTTAAACACGCGGTAAAGTTACAAATTTGTTTTATTTTATAGTTATATACTAACCGTACGGCAATACAGTTTTTGATGAGTCCCAAGTCGCCCTTGTGTTTATATTCAAACATTACATTATTAACTTGAGTCAAGTTTAACACGAGTTGGATTTAGATGACAAGTTTGTCATGGATTTGATTATGACATTGAATTTAACAAGGTGGAAATTTGACTCAAAATCGACGTCTAAACATATCCTTAGGCGAATGTCGAGCGCAAATACTTCACTTCGTAAAATTCGGGAATAAGAGGGAAGTTTGAGAAATTCGCTTGGTAGTAACTTTCAGATTGTTTTGTGGCATACGTTTGTAGGTTGAAAATTCGAGGAAAGATGGCTCTTCTATACAATAACAGTACGGTATTTGTATTCAGCAGTCGATGAATATTACTTGTTTGGTAATGGTCCTTACTACACTTTGTAAAAATGCGACCTTCACAAAGTCGTGTGTTTATCATACAAGCTCATTGGTTATAGAGTTTTCTGTCTCTGTGTCTTAGCGCTGGCGAAACAGAATTTAGTTTGGAATCAGCAATGGAAACACGACTAAAGCTTCTTAAATTATTTGAAACTGTTGATGCGATTAGGTGAGTATTACGTCTATTGTAAAAGTAGAGTTAGAACGCTAAAGTGCCCGCAATTGTGCCTGGATTTTTGTAGATGACAATGTTGGTCCCTCCGGTCGACCTTGGGATGAAGAATTGTTTACTTGGTAGTAATATCTTGAATCATAAGGACCAAAGTCGGCAATCTGAATGATGATGATGATTATGTTGAGTGATACCGTAGGCTGTTGAAATATCAAAAAATTTCAGGCAAAGCCTCATTGGCAGTCTTTCGATCGATATTCGGTGGTAAACTTGACAGCCTTAACTACACCGCCATTGACTGCACCCACAATGCAATATTGCTACGCCCGACTTATCGTTTCTCCGTACTGCGCAGACGATTTCAACCTACTTCCCACATACACATTTTAGCGTTGATTCAAACAACTTGTTCCAGCCATTGTACGCCAAGCATCAATTCCTTCTAGAGAACAGCCATCTCGTGCATGCAAAGCGAAAATGACTGCCAAAACATGCGATTCTGCCATAGGCCAACATTTGCTAGAAAATTCAGAATGCGCCAAAATGTATAAGGACG
>JANTCA010091363.1:0-13205 GCA_024741275.1 Chironex yamaguchii
TTGGTGAAGGACATTCAAAGTCCTTGGTATCACGAGACGAAACCCAGCGGTGGGTAAGGGGAAATTCATTGATTTTTCTGTGTTTCGGCTTAAGCCTTCATCAGTGTCAGATATATGTAATACCTCAACAGACACAGTGCTTTTATATATTTGTCAAGAGTTGGTATTACTACAATAGATGCACTAAGTGGGAACCAATGGGGCTCGAACTTGCAATCCTCAAACTTAGAAGCCAACACTCAAACCTCCGTGCTATAAAACGGCACAAAGGTTTGGTGAAGGACATTCAAAGTCCTTGGTATCACGAGACGAAACCAAGCGGTGGGTAAAAGGAAATTCATTAATTTTTCTGTGTTTCGGCTTAAGCCTTCATCAGTGTCAGATGAATGTAATACCTCAACAGACACAGTGCTTTTATATATATATATGTCTTCAAGGTGAGTGTCTACTGGAGGTTTCCTAGTCAATATTTGAAGATACTAAAAATCTGTTCTATTGTTAACCAAAGTTTGTCATAATCAAATATAAACAACGTTCTAGCAGGATACTGCTACATTTGTCGCGGTTTTGGAAATACTATAAAGAATTCTCAACTGTTATCTTCAATATATAATAACTATTCTAAATTATGAATAGCACGATTCGGCGAATGGTAACCGTGTTTGCATTTCCTGGAGTTTAACTCTTTAACTGTTTGTGAAATGGCCATGGATAATGTTTAGCATTGAGGTTACAAAGGCCGGCTATTTTATTTCTTATTCGTTATGCATTATAGAACATTAGGAGGATATGAAAAATCAATTGTATTTTCTTGTGTACGTTTTTGTTGAAATCGTTTTTGTCATAGTAATATTTGTTAATCACCTTGAAAATTTGCGACATTGCGTTCACTGACTGTTGCTGCATAATGTGTCCCTCTTACTTTACTGAGATAGAGGGAAAAAAAGCTTTTCACAGCCAAAGCACTATACTTTTGCACTCTGAAAATTATGGACGTATTAGTATTAAGTTCTAGTAAACACGTCAAGCAGGGACTTTTGGCTAAATCACATATCATCTTTAAGTTGAATTATCAGTAAGATTAATGATAATGAGAAAAAGAACACGGATGTTTTGAAATCCTGCTGTCGCAATCAGAAAAGCCGTCGATACGTTTTTGTCCGTGTACATTTCCTTGACTATGGAAAAAATTCTTCATGAACTTTAGATAAGCAATTGCGGTATTGTATGTCCTTACCGTCACCTGGAGGCTTTGACCCAACCGAGCTAACCTCCTTACTGGTTACTGAACTTGAAAATTGTTCCTTGGCTGAACTTGACACACTAACACCTGTTTCTGCACCTCCTGAGAATCCAAATCCAGAGGCTTCTGCAGCAAGATTGACATCTATTCCTTGTTCTTCCATTTTCTCTTCATTTGACTTAGATATTTCCTGAATTAATGAGTATCTAGGGAGAATGAATGTGTCACAATGATTACATCTTCAAAACGAGATCATACAATGGTCTTAAGAAAACTGTTTACAGTTTTTTATGTAAGCATGACTTCTCGTCTTGATTATTAGCCTACAAATCTTACGCATGAACCGAAAACACAATTAGATGGTCATGTCTTAGACTTAAGTCTTCCTAATATAAAAGTAAAAGAATGTTTACGTTCTAGCTTTTAATCACTGCATCAGTTTACTTATTGTCAATGTAACCAACGGATCGTTAAATGCTTCAAAATACCTTTATTGCCACATCTAATTCTTGATTACTGTGCACTATTACTGTTCAAGGACTTAGCTAAATTATGAAAGCGATAACCAATATCGAAAGCGATAACATTTCAAAGGTAAGATATTCCTCATACCTTTTCAATGCATTTAAGATCAGATTGCATCATTCAAAGCTATTCAAAATATGATTAATTTTTCTATTCCCATTTCTCAGTAACGTACCTTGCGCCCGCGTCCATCTTGGAGACAAAGTGAGTCCCGAAATCATCAAGGAATGTCTTTGCGCTTATTTTTCCTTTCTGTAATTGTTTCACAGCTGCTATAAAGTTGTCATCGAGTTTTGGTGGCGTGTACATTTTGATCGCGGCCCCATATAAAATACAAGACGCCTCTACCTTGATAACTGATTTTTCGTTGCTTGAGAGTGTCTTTGAGGTCTTTGAGTATTCAGTACTGGCTGAGAATGTTCCGGTAACTCCAAAAGCACCTCCACCTGCACTGACTTTAACTTTGGTTTTTAACATACTTACATATTCCGTCATGGTCTTCATAGTGCTTGCAGAACTCTTCAGGCTGCAAGATACTTTTCGAGAAATTGCAGTGTTTAAGGGAATTTTGTATCTTTCGTCATCGGATAAATTGTCATCGGAATACTTGGCTTTGAAAATGATTCCTGCAAAGCCGCCATCAAATTTTCTGTACGAGAGAGGGTTCCCAAGGACAAGATTGTAACCCTTCAAGAGGTAGTCGACATTAGGGAAGGTCTTTTTTGTACCTGTATAGTAGAAAAACCTCTGTTATTGGGTAGAGATATTGCCGCACTTTAGTAGTAGGTTAGTAATTCAACAGTTATATAGTGCATTTATTTACCTATAGCCAATGAAATACTATACTTCTAAAATTAGCGACCTTTAAAAGAAAGGCACTATCCATCTGCGACCTTTCGACCTAAAAGTCATTTTACATATTGTATCTTCAGATATTTCAGTTATAGAAGTTAAATCTTAAGTTTAAAGAAAAGAAAGCATTATCTCGTACCATAGAAAGGGGCATTGATTACATGTGCAATCTATTTATTTACACTTGAATGCCAAGGCCGAAAAGAATGTTTCAGGTCATAGGAGGCTGCGGTAACACTTACTTCGAGCTTCCAATTGTGAATCATATGAGCCGGATCCACTTTCGTCATCCGAGTCCACTTCTTCAAATTTGTTTCCTAAACAAAGAGTAAAGAGCATGAATTTAAAATCCTTTATAATGTATGACATATATTTATTCCACTACAAACAGAGCGGACTGTTGCACTCTTAATAATGTATCTTTTTCTTCCTTTCAAAGAAAAAATTAAGAGATATTTTAAGCAGTTTCGGTTAAATTTTTGCTACGTATCAAATACAGCATACAATCTGATCAAAATGAATTTTAAGTCAGTGCTATTAATACTAAATGATGACATCGTAACGAAGTTTGCAATTTTTCAGGAAAAGAAAAAGGAGCTAATTATCAACATTTAAAAAAATGCACTTTCAGGAAAAACGAGTATCATTTATATAATGTAATTTGGTATTATTATTAAATATCATAGGCAAAGAAAAATGGAAACAAATATATATATATATTTCAATCCCTACAACATATAGCTAGCTATCTACTAGCTACTCATTTGCTATCTAGGCGTCCTTTGTAATCGAGCAGTCCTTCTTATGATACAGTCAAGATTCATATATGTTATTAAGTTACGTAAGTTAAGCTCAAATCTGACCCCTTTAAACCACTATTAACAACAACCTTTTGATTTAATTTACAGAAATAGCCGAACCAACACATTAAAGAATTTTAGTCTCCCAAATCGATTACTTACTTCGATTAACCTTTGAAGTAATTATTTAGATAACGTTTATGAAAATTTACTTTGTTGATATTCCAAAGGAAAGCAAGAATGTCATAAAGGACAAACATCAACAGATATTGATATCTGTTGTCTTTATTCAATTACCAAACGTATTCTTTTGACATTCATGTACCACTTCCTTTGACAGAAGCAAGTTTTACTTGTTCCCCCTTAACATGAAACTGATTCATGGAAGAGAGTTGTGCTGTCAGAAAAATACAAAGTGCTATTAAGACAAGCAAACTCATATCAGTTTAGCTATAAATTAAGAGAGTCATTGCCAATTAACGCCATTGATTTTTGCAGCATTTAGTACAGTTTCAAATAACATGCTGTCAAAGCAGACGTACTTTTATGTAACTCACGTAGTGTTAGTTTGAGCGAGTAAAGACCAGCGTATCATTGTCTAAGGAAGCTAAAAATTGAAAGTGGATAGCTCACTGCAGCTTAAATAACAGAAAAAAACCCTTTTAATTGAAATCTCTACAACTTTACCTTTTGGTGGATAGCCGGAAAGGCATGGCTCAGTGACAATAAGAACAACCAGAGACAATAAAGCCAATGGCGCCATCTTTGCACGATGGTGAAGGATTCTGCAGAGTAATTAAATTAAGAATGAAAGTGGAAGCATTTAAACTGAATTTTGTTGAATGCTTCCCAATGAATTGCAACCAATAAAAGGAATTTTACTTTTCCAGTACCAAATTCATCCACGACAGATCAACATGATATCATTTTTGTATCTTCAAAGAAGCTAATAGACCAAGTAACGATATTAAAATGCAATGCCATGTAACGTTTTTGAATAAATTATGGATTTGAATACGTCCTGTTGATTCAAATACTACTTTTAATGCTCACAACAAAACTGCAGGCTGAATTATTGGATAGGAAGATACTTTAACAATCAATGGAAACAACTGCACTAACTTGGAAAAACCAATCGGAAAAAATTGGCTCTGTGCTAAGCTGTTTGATCGAACAACTTGTACAATCGATTTAAAGCTTCAGGATGTCATTTAGCTACTGCCCACTGTTAGTTGAGCCTTTTTCTACTTTAGTCTACTTTGACCGCAATTCAGTGCCGGTGACAATGTACACTGTTGTAAAAGAGACTTCTAGCAAAGGATTGATGATATTTTCAATACAAGATGTCTTAGTTGACTTTTAGTATCATCAAAGATAGGTATTACTTGAGGTAAATAGCACTAAAATTTCTCGATATATTTATCGCATTGATAGCTAACGAAAAACGGCAGACGTTTCTGTGTTTTTAAAAAATGCCAATACTTAATATTGATTTTTATACAATTGAAACATCGTACGATTGGATGAGTGATAAAAACGTTATTGTTTTTGTGAAATAGGTATGAGTATGCTCCATAGAAATTAAAAATGTATTTTAATTATCTTAATATCTGTATCATGACTTACCTCTGAAGCAAGCAAATCTTCTCCTACCCTCTTCCAATCTTCCAAAGTGGAAAGCAAAAATATTAAGGAAGCTTTTATGTGATGGAAAACCTTTCGTTATTGATTTGCTCACTGAATTCCTTGAATCGTATAGCACGGATCATTCTTGCTTTGACCTTTGTTTATTGTGAAGGCAACAAAATATATTATGATGATTTTTAAAACCTCTTTATGTCACCTTTAAGAAATGATTTGACATATTAGGTCACCGGTTTACGGAAATGGACAAGAGGTAGGACACTTTCACAGCTGGAAGAGATCTAAATATTATGTCATTAGCTTTTGATAATTTAAGTAACAGTAGAACTTCTTTGTAGGAACCTGAAACATTGTAACCTCAGATTAAAAATTAGTATTTTTATCTTTGATAAGAAACAGATATGCCTGGCTTTTTAGGAAGCAAATGTTTATGTTTTCTATTATTTTGAGTCCTAAATAACCGCAGGCCAGGCAGAAGCCGACACTGTATCTTTAAACAGCTGGGAGCCTTCTGCGTTTCATAATTTTAAAATCTAGACGAAATCAAGCTCATCTTTTTAACCATTTGCGTTACATAAGCATAAGTGTAGTCGGTAAATATATAAAGATAAAGTAAGACTTTTAAAGATACTTGGATGATAAGAGAATATAATCTCCATACTCCATTCAATAGAAAAAAACTTAGTGAACAAACAAGTTCATAAAATATTTGGTGAATGAGCCTCAATCAGAGGTAATAATTAAAATTGTCTAACATTAGCTAAACTGTTTCCTTAAGCTTGTCTAGCTTTCGTCTCCGGGAATTTACCCCGAATTCTTTCCTCTCGACGGTACAAAATACTCGACTTCATTTCAAAACCAAAGACTAACTTTTTTATAGTATCATAGACTTCTGTAAAAATCTTGATTTTATTTATATGGCACGGCAAATATCATTTTGCATTGTCGTTTTTTAGAGACTGGAGTACTCTGCTTTCAATTTTACGGAGATAAAGGTCATATTACCACTTGCGATTGCAATCAGCTTTAATCAACATGGTACGAAATATCACTCATGTAACATTTATAGTGTTGTAATAAATCTGTATTTAGTTAAACGCATCGTCTTCGATATCATTCTTATGTTTCAATGCTACACATCACAGCAATATGTAAAATGGCTTTCTCGCACGTACGACTTTACGTAGGTGCGAAAAGGACCAGAAGTAAAGTTCAGGGACTTGTAAAAGAAGCGTGAAGTTAAACAGGTGTGTTTATTTTCCTTTGTTGTCTCGAAATTAGTTGCGTCTTTTCGTAGCATTTAACCAACATTGTCTGGACTTAAGTCTAAAGACATAAATCAAATCACTGCAGAAAGTAGATTATTCCAACTCTCACCAACACCTTTGGAAAGATAAGACATAGAATAAGCCCTTTGCTTCCTTGAAACTAATTCGCTTGCTCTTTAATGACGTATTGGTCTTCATTGCCGTGTTTGTAACGTTACGACATAAGACCCTAGTTTAAACACCGACCGCATAAACTTATTCAGGTTTTCTAACTGTGTTCAAATAAAGGAAAGTTATGAATGCCAAAAATAAGTGATAACTGAGGAGTTCTGTTTCAGTAGATAATATACGACAGTTGAAAAACTAACCACAAGTTTCAAAATGTCTGAGGCAAAGCAATTATTTAGAATTGAAACATAAATCAAATACGAGAAAAGGTTCAATAATGAGTTCTCGTCGTCAATAATCGGACTTGATAAACATTTTGATCTTCCATGCTCCGCTATTGACGAAAAGGGTTTCTTCTGCAACCTTATGGCAAATGTCAATCATACGGGCATAAGAGGTATGAGGAGACGTTTTTCCTTGACTTATTTCGTAAAAAGAAAATGAATCAAATTTATTCCAAGAACCATAAATTGACTTGCTTTTCTTTTCAATTGTTAGATTAGGATAGTCAAATCCTTTCTTCTATTGGTGACAGTTTGCTACATTGTTATAGAGTTATCACACCTAACTTGAATTGACATTATCCTTGATGCTTGTCTACAAAGTGCGACAAACGAGTTTTCTTGCCTTTACGTAGTTATCAAAAGAATACAAAAAAAGATATATTTACTGCATAGAAAAGAGCAAAATTTACGTGATTTGAAAATGTGTTTTTACATGATTTATATGTAAATCTTTACTAAATCTATTCATCATACACACAGGAGTAATAAATTTGTCCCCTGTAGTGTAAGCTAGTGAAAATAAACTTAATTTAGATGGCTGATAGCAAGAACATAAGAAAGGTCTCCGAGTAGATCGTTTGTATCTTTGGAAACTTAAGAGCAAACAGTCGGTTGGAAATGAGGGAAAAGACTCCATACGAAATGAGCGTAGCTTAAACTGCAGTAAAAACTATATGACAATTCCTGCCCCTTCTTTAAGGAGCAACATTTTAAGCTAAAGGTTTTAATACAAAGGTCGACAATAAAGGATAATTTAAGAATTAGAGCCAGGCTCAAACATTACAGGAGGTGTGATTTTATTCATTTTAAGTTTTCTTGCAGTGTCGAAACTTAAACGACAAAACAAAACAACAAAAGGCAACAGAGTAGATTATGTTTATCACGCGAGTGCCTTAAACAAAAGCATTATAATGGCGTAATATAATATACTATTACAGAAAAATGTGCAACCAACAAGTCCTAGTTTTTATAGCAGTTAAAGGATAATGTCTACCAATTAATTGTATACTTCTCATCCTATCACATGAAGAACGCCTTGTATATCAAAAGTTGGATCGGCTTTTCTTGATAAGAAATATGACTTTGTAAGTTTTCCTCTCTACTGTGCATTTGCTAGTCCAACATCATTAAATGTTCTAAGTCATTTGAGGTCACCAAAGGAAAGTATAAGTGATAGTTTCAAAGTTGCAAGGCGGCTAAGCCTTATCCCCTTGCGCTTTTCATCATTCGTGGAATGGAAAGGCAAAAACCAGTATCAAGACATCACAAATTTATAATGTGGAAGTGTTTAACTGTTGAAAGGCGCATTTTGTTTTCCATACCACGGGCACCTGCTCTCCGAAGACCAATTCACGTTATGAACATCTCTTCAACAAGACATTTGTTATCTCCTCTTTCAATATTAACATTACTATTATTCAAGAGGAGATAGCGACATAATTACTTGGCCCTGGTAGACTAAGTATTCTTTTAGATACCTAGATTAATTTTCCTCTCATAAAGTGCTTCTTTTATTTCTTTGATCAGTACCTACTTTGTCATGGTCTTTTTGGTCAAAAGTCAAGGCCAATGTGCTCTTGAAGTCTTGTTGTACAGCAAACACTTTCTTCTTGTATATGTTCCCTTCAACTAGATGCTTCCTCAAAAATGTTTGCAATTATCATTCTAATACGGTAGATCATGACTTACACTTTGAAGACTTTTTACAACACTATAAAAGTTGTCTATGAAATTTATGGTGATTAGTGTTTCAGCAAAGACTCCCTAAATTTAGCTTGATATTAATGTCACTGCTAAAACACTGATGTATTTTAACTGACAGAGAAACCGATATCCAGAGGATATTATTTTTAGAATTTTTTGAGAACTGATTTTTCAGCGGAAAATACTTTTGGGACTGAAAAATGTCCTTTATACTTAAAAATTCCTTGGCTAAGCAATGTTTCTATCCGGGAAGAAACACAGATAAAAAAAGCTGTTGTTAGTGTTTCTCTCTGCCGTCAATTCCAGAATCGTTTTCACGACTAGGAAGGTCATGAAATTTATTTACATATATCGTCTACCTACAACGCAAAAACCATAGTAGTATGCGAATTTCTGTGTTAACGTGAAGCTTGGTATGCAGGTCGCACTTCTCAGAGGGTGGGTGACAGAATTAACCAACATGTTCCGGTCATTGTACGCCAAGCATCAATTCTTTCTAGAGGACAGCCATCTCGCGAAAATGACTGCTAAGACATGCAATTTTGCCATTGACCAACATTTACTAGAAAACTTTAATTGCGCTTAAATGCATACGAACGAGAACTTTTGGATAATTGGCACCGCTAGATCGTCCTCTCTTCTAAGTGTACTGGAGTCTGTCTACATTAAAACAAGAAAACAAGTATTTTATTGGCAGACTGAGTTGTCTTTTTACTTGGACTCTTCCAATTATGCTTTGTTCCTGCATGTTTCTCTTTGTTTTTCTCCTGTCTTGTCTTCGATTAGCCAGTTTCGATAGATGTTTCCACTCTCTGACGATTCATAGATAAAAAAGCTTGTAAGTGTAATTTCAGCGCAATGTCGCAAATTTTCAAGCCGATTTTCAAGTTTTGTGTCACAAAGAGAGCATTCAGAATTTCCTGTAAACAATGAAAAAAAGCAGGGTTCGCCTTAGCATCTGATCAGTTGCTTGTTACATGCTTTGTGGTTTTGAAGTAATCATTTTTACACTAAAAAATTGTCCATTACGTAATGAGCTTCAGCTTTCTAGGGTTGATTGACCTTCAAAGTTTACTTTCCTGAGTGCTCTTCCCTTGATTGCCATACTTGAAGATGTAGGCTGTTATAATTTGCCACATTCCTGAGGTAACAGAATGTATTAAAAATATATTGGTCATAAGATTTAGAACATTGCATATCGAATCCTCACTTAAATCGTATCACTTTACTTAAGCAAATGTCCTAAGATAATTCTATTTTTTACATTTACGTTGGGATAATGGAATGTGTTTGACCATCGTGAATGAACAGAAAGTCAAATTCTGAAATCAGTGATCTCAAGTAGTTAGAAATTTTATATCAATCAGGATTTAAACACGCCATCAGTATCGGGTTTAGGAGAAAATAAAGTAGGCAGGATATCGAGTGACTTGCGACAGTAAGGTATGTTTTGATTTTCAAAGACGTAAAATGTATCTGTGTGGGATAATATATTCTCTATCACTAAAATCAAGATGTTCTTAATCGAGCTTTTCAATAATGAGAAAATGCTGCTTTGCTTGTTTTAGGTGTGTATTGTAGGGATCGGAAATTGTAGAGTTACTTTATCTCTTGGTCCTAATGTAGGCGCTTGCACATTAAAAATGAGAGCAAATTCCATTTCTGCTTACAAATGTATATTTTAAGATAGCAAACTGTTTTTCTGGAATAATAGGATTAATTAATTACATTATGTGGTATCCAAATTACCGTTTCTAAGCTATTTATAATTTTGTTTCCTATCGAATGATCATGGCAAACGTAAACCCTCCAAAATTATATGCTATAAGATTTTAAACAATATCATTTGACTTTTCAGGTCATTACAGCCTTTATGAGGAGATGTTAAGAGCAAAGAAATTTTGTAACGAATATTCCATTTACCTTATAATGGTTTACAGCATTTGTGTAAAATATCATTTAAAGCTGTATCATCGCCATCTGGGTCTTCCCCTTTTGCATTAATTGCACAAATAAATTCGCCTTCTGGACATTCCAGCATGCGACTCCAATCACCAAGTTTTTCACCACCCCCTTTCATGTCATCGGTCTTACATTCAGACCAGTCAGACTTTTTCCTGCATTTGTACTCTACAGCATTCAAAGCAGTGTCGTCATAACTACCTCGATCTGACTCGACTTTCTGACGGAAACCAGCCAAGAAACATCCTTCGCGACACTTTTTTTCTTCCTGCCAACTTCCCCATGGCCCAACATAGGAACAGGTTTCTTTGTCTGTACCACAGATCAAGCAGACGGCGTTGGCTGCAGTGTCATCTTTTCCTTTCCCAAGATAATTTTCATATTTTACTTGAAATCCGTTAGCAAAAACACCATTTTTGCAGTACTGGTAGCCATGAAAATATCCAAATTTTCCGTATACATCATCATGAGATAATACTTCTCCAAGAGTCCACTTCATTTCTAAAACAAAATTACAACTTGCAAACTGAAGTGTTGCGCTTTAACAGGTAGCCAACAATCACATTCAAGGTTAATATGGCGAAATTTAAACTCGCATCTTAGACGTTTTAGCAAGAAACTGCAGTGTATCTCTTTAAGAAAGAAAAAAGATTTTGGCTACTTGCGATTTGCCTTGGTAATCAAATAATGCTTTTCACATTTTGTAACGCAGTGATTCCTATAGTACCGTAAAATCTGTTGGTACAACTAAGCAAAAGATTAAATGTGTTAAGAAGTTCTAGAATATTAACAAAAGTACCAGAGATTTTACTGTGGAAAGAGATATCGCAATTTCTTTTTCGCTGATACATTGCTACATTTAAAGTTAAAGTTGTGTACGTTGCTTCAAATAACAATGTGCCGACTATTTTCACATTTATTCACTATGTGTTTCATTTTGCCAAAACTGAAGACAAATTGATAGCAAGCTATACCTTTCCTGCAAACTTCCCCATCTCCTTTGTAGCCTGATTTGCATTTGCATTCGTAACCATCAGTTGTATTTTTGCAGTCACCATTGACACTGCATTTTGTTCCGCCCGCGCAATTCTTTGACGGTCCATCGCATTCAACATCTGGGTAATCTGATTTCATTTGCATGCAATATTTCTGGTGAAAGACGTACAACACACTTAAGACCTTTTAAACTGACAAAAGTTGCTAAGAAGTCAAAGGAGTGGAAAATTCTTGGTAGCCTGTAGCCTTCTGGCAAGCTAAACCCTTAATTTCGTATCACTTTTTAAACTGAAGAAGGAGCAGTTTTGCATTCGGAGTCTTCGAAGGTACCAAAAACAAACACATGTAAACATGCAGATGACTTTCGTAAAGCAGTGAGACTTTCTAACTTGACAGAATTCCTGACACAAATATATACATAAGTAGTGCTCTCGCAAAATATTTTTGGATTCTTCTACGAAAAATATAATAATGTCTCAAACAGGTTAATGTTACGCGAAATTCTTTGATTAATATTACATGCTTCGATTACAATAAACTGCGTAAGTATTGAATAATTATCTTTCCCTGCCTAGTAAGATACCAGTATATATTTTGCTTTTTTACCATCATAAGTACTTCATTCTTACTGTGAAAACTTATTGAATTATCAATACAAACTTTATACCTTTAATGCCTCTGAAATTTTGCTCCTGACTTTGCTCAACTTGACGCCTTTAACTCCCTTGAAGAACTTTTTTGTAAAGATTTCAACAATGCTGTTTAAAGTGTAGCTCACAGGCAGAGGATCTTCCTCCACATTCTTTAGCCATGTCTCCATTTTCCCTGATATCAATAAATAAGGAAAATTTGTTTGGAAAGACTAATACTCCGTTTAACACTAACGTTTGTTATAAAACTTGTGCAATTTCCGTTAAAGGTATCAACATTATACACGAGATAACATATTAAAATTGATTGTACTTCTAGCACTGTAGAAAATGCTTAATCTTTAAGCCAATTAAGTTGCAATTGTTCTTAGTGCCTGTTAAAGTTTACACAAACAGTCTTCTCAGCTATACCTCAGCTTTTGTGCAATACAATTTTTCTATATATATTCACTGTAAACTCGACATCAAAAGTAGTACACTTTTCATGTAGAATGCTGCTGGAGATCTTTCTTGTCCATTTATGAAGAAACTAAAATTTTCATTTGAAAGTAATCCGAAGATAACCATAATCAAATACAAACAATGTTCTAGCAGGATACTGATACATTTGTCGAAGTTTATGCTGCGAAAAAATTCTTAACTTTTTTATTCAATAAATAATGACTATGCAGTATTATAAGTATCACGCATACGTGTATGCTAACATTACTTGTATTTTCTTAAGCTAAACCCTGCAATTCTCTATGTTTAAAAGTTATGCTCTCTAGCCATGCCAGGTCTGTAGTTTTAAAATTCTTGTCGATGTGTAAATTTTAAAAAATCAAAGAAACAACACCCTCAGATAGGATTGCTTGCGCTAAAAAGTCACCCAGGAAAAAATTCAGCTCCATAGGTTGATATTTTCTACCCCGTAAAGCAGGAAAAAATGTTTTTTTGCAGCAAAACTGGACAAAATGGCTACTCGCCTTGAAAATTTGCGACAAGTATATGTATATGGCAACCTATTTATACGAAAGATGTAGCAAAACTAGACAATCATAAACAAGAAAGGAAACAAAGAAAGAGAAAATAAGGAAACAAAACATTATTGAAAGAGTCCAAGTGAAAAA
>JANTCA010091364.1:0-13026 GCA_024741275.1 Chironex yamaguchii
CCCCCCCCCCCCCCCCCCCCCCCCCCCCCCCCCCCCCCCCCCCCCCCCCCCCCCCCCCCCCCCCCCCCCCCCCAAACGCATCATCCAGCGCCTTTTATACAAGTTCTATGTAGATGTAGATACGGTCATGGGATGGTCGCTTAACGCATTCATGATCGAAAATCATAACTTTTCTCGTCAACACTAACCTGCGCTATAAATTAAAAAGGGCAAGTGTCGGAACCACGTTTGGGTTCTTCACAACCGTTTTTCATAAATTCAGGTGACTGAAGAATGTTCCAACATGTCGACATAGAAACATTCTCAAAAATACCATATTAATATTCATGTTTATTACAACCACTAAAAACACAAATATCAACATGAATCGAGATTTCATGAGCCTTACCGTAAAAGACATATTTATTAGTACAAAATCAGTCTTGCCATCTTGTGCAAAGAGGGTTTGCAAATCCTTGTACAAAAAGCTTTCCTTGTCAAATCTAAAAGATAAAAGATTTAAAACGGACATAATAAATAATACAGAGTAAATAAATGGGCCCCAGACTCGACACAAACCTTCACTTTTCCATTTTAAAAATATCAATAACCTTTCAGCTTTACTAGACCATACGAACTAATACATCTAATGCAATACAAGTAGTTGTATTGCATTCCACAGGGCGGAAGGCTTTGCAGTCAGTATTTTTGCTGTTTACTTAAACAACACAGAAGTACGACAGGCATCATCTAGTGCCGTTTCAGTCTATTTCTTCGGGGCCAAAATAGAATATTTTCTGTTTCCCAGACTCTTTGTAGTGACAGGGCATTCTCACTCTTCTTTTACAATTGGCCAAACAATTGACACAAATGATTTTCCCTGAGGTGTTAAACAGAAAGTTTAACATGATCAATAGTGCGATCTGTAGAAACCAAACCTCTGAGCTTAGTTACCCTTTTAACTTGATATCCCAGTCATAGAGACTGTCGTTGTGGAGTTCAACCGTATAAGCACCTGTAACACAATAGCAATAAAATATCATCAGAGCCATTATACAGATAAAAAATACTCAGTATTATCAGAAAAGAATCATTTATTGGCACTATGTCTTCTTAAACTAATTTAAGACAGTACAGTCTATAATGGCAGAGACAGAAATCATGATATTTTCAGATTTGTTATTCTGCCCCATCCACATAGTGGGGCAGAATAACAAAGGGATCAATTGTAGAGAATTGTGATAACATTTCTTTGCAATGGCTCTAAATATTGCCGTGCATGGTTAAACATTGGTTTATAAAATTATAAGTGTGATAATATATCTTTAAGCCTTGGACTATCACACACCATAAATGTGATGCAAATACCAAATGAGTTACAGTGAGATTCCAGTACCTGATTTGTAGCTATCAGATTTGAAAATATTTCTGAGCTCTTTCATTAATCTGTCTGTTGCCTGGACAGATCCACTAACTGCTCCCTAATGGTGAAAATTCAACAAAAACAAGACTCATATTGAGCAAAATTAAAACAATAAATCAAATGGTATACTCAGTAGAAAACTAGGGGGTTGTAATAATTGAGGGGATGGAAAATTTTTGCAAAATTAATAATAGGCGGTAGGAAAAAAGGGGGTGGAGAAATGGATGGAATTGAAAATTGAACACACAGATTGACAAAGTAAATTTTTCAATATAGCACATATGCAATTACTTAATTCACGTAGCAACCCCCCCTCTTAACTCCCAACGGTCCTCTATTCCCTTAGTTCCTTTTTAACCATATAATCTTGGGACTTTCCTTTTTGGGTTTTGTTTACTTGCTCTTTGTTGTTAGTTTTCTTTGTTTTTGTTTGTTTGTTTTTATAACCCACATTCTTGTGCCTTCTCACTTTCTTGTTTTCTGTTATACTTCTCTATTGCATTCTGTCAATATAAATATCTCTACATATCATTGTAATACCATTCTGATCATAAAGAATGGAATGTCTTCAAAACGTTAATTAATGATTAATGGCATTTTTATTGGAGTGTTCTCCTCATCATATACAATATGTTTATTGTCGCAGTACTTGTACTCTGTTTCCTAATTAAACTTCGTTTTCCTGCCAAGACAACCAATATCTGATTGGTACTAATATGACATTCTCTGCCATAAGCCAGCAACAAGAACCATCACGTCTTCATGTTATTGACCTTCATATCTCAAGTACTTAATGGTTTGAATAACAAAACAAATCACATTTGCTCAAAATAATTTATCAGATAGAGACATAGAAGGTTTCAATAATTAATGGAATATTGGTTTACCATAACCTTAGAATTCAACTCTGGTACCTGTTGTTCAACTTGTACATTATAAACTATTGAAGCACTGAGATAGTAACACTTTACTTGTGCAGCGAACATATGTGTTTCAGCTTGAATAAGGATTACTTAGAAAACCAAAATTGTTACTGGTGTCATGGAAATGATGTTACAGTTGTTTTCAATCATACAAATGGCTTTCTTGTGGTCACAACATTTTTTCTTGGATTAAATACTTAAACATGAAAAGATAGTCAAGACCACTGGGCATAAATCTTCCAGAACATTAAATTTTAGCAGGTCACATAATATTATGTCCAACTTGAATTCAGAAAGTAGGAGGGGCATCTCTGTGTGTTACTTGGTGTTGTTAATATACTTTTGCATACTCTCTCTCTCATATATATTAGATGAATAAAAGGTTGCAGGAAGCTTGTGCGTAAGACAAAAAAAATTTAAATATCTTCAATGATCCTACAATAATCACACTTAGAAACAACCAGTAGACTGCCATTCACATAACTAATTGTGTAACCATAAAGCATAATATATTCAAAGTAATAATTCTGGATAAGAAAATAACATAAATGAACAGGTATTTCTCCCAACCTTTAAATGTTCCTCCCTTTGACTAACTTTTATCTTTTCCAAGAGTTCAAAATTATCACTACCAATTTCTTCCCTTTCCTTCACAACCTCACTAACAGGAAAAAAAACATGCAAAAGACCACAATGTGTTGTCTTGTTTTGGAGTTATTCGAAAGAAAAATGTTTCACAACAAGTAATCCGAATTATATCAATACAAAGCTTAGTCCTGCAAAAGTAGGGATTGTGTGAGATCACTTGTTAAATGATAAATCTGCCTTTAGGCTGCAGGGTTCATAAGCTAAATACAAACAATTCTCTGCTTCCTAATTAGTTAACAGCAAAATACATGCACTTAACTAAAACACAATACGACAATGATGGTGATGATAATAATAATTATATGACAATTACAATAATGATTACAATAATAATAATAATAATAATAATGATGATTAATGATGATGATGATTAATGATGATGATTAATGATGATGATGATTAATGATGATGATGATGATGATGATGATTAATGATGATGATGATTAATGATGATGATTAATGATGATGATGATTAATGATGATGATTAATGATGATGATGATGATGATGATTAATGATGATGATGATTAATGATGATAACAATGACAATACTGATGATGATGATATTGATGATTATGAGGAGGATAAAGAAGAAGAAGATGATAATGATGATGATGATTAATGATGATTAATGATGATGTTGATGATGATGATGATTACAATGATAATGATGATAACAATGACAATACTGATGATGATGATAATGATGATGAGGAGGAGGATGAAGAAGATGATTATTATTAGTATTATTTCAATAATGACATTGATGATGATAATGATGATGATGACTTTTCCAAGAAAAGTGCTTGATTACTTTAAAATATAGCATTCTGGACATTAACATTTTCTTTTTCTATGCACTCCTATTTTTACTTACTAAACATTTGCTCTGGCTGTAATTACAATTCTTTCAACCAAGCCCTGGTACTAATACATTAAGAAACCATTTTGACGAAAGTAACTTGCAAAAAAACCCAACAGAACCACTTTCTCACACTACTTTGCACTATTAACATCTACAAGCTAAAACAAACTGAAATGAAAGCCTGACATACAATCCTGTCACCGTAGTTGTAAACCATTGATACTGAACACACTTAAGTCCCAACTTGCAAAGTATCTAATGACAATTGTTTGATGACCTTTACCTATCATCTTCTTCCTCAAACTCAAGATTTTCCTCAAATTCAAAGTCATCTTGGTCCTGGAGATAAAGTGTAACACAATTTAACAGCACTAACTTGTTTTCCATAAGCTTATACGCATTAAAACTAGATATTAACACCATCAAAAAAAAATGCTAATTACATCTCAAAAACAATGTGCATTTCCAAAACAGGTCCAGAGTGAGTTGCTCTAAAAGCTGAAGGAAAGGACCTTAAACAAGTACACCAGTATCAGTACCTTGGTAGCACCATAACAAAGGATGCAAAAATAGAAGAAGAAACTAAGAACATGATAGGAAGGTCAAAGGCAAAATTTTGGGAGTGTAAAGAGTTCCTTAGAAGAGACATTAGCCTGCCACTGAAACTCTGTTTAATGAAGTGCTACGTGTTCTTAGTGCTGGCATATGGATTTAAGTCATGGCACTTTTCAGCAGTGCAGAAGAATAAATTGGAGGCCTTCGAGATGTGGTGTCTAAGGCACATCTTCAGAATCAGCTGGAGGGAGGTACATACGAACAGGGAAGTCTTTGAAAGAGCAGGAATGGAAAGACAGCTGGAAACCAGATTATTTGAAAAGAAAGATGGAATATGTAAAACATATGATGAGAGGGAGTTATGGAAGCATAAGTAACACTTTATTGGAGCGGAGAATTGAAGGAAATAGAAAAAGTGGCAAGCAAGAAAATGGTCTGATGACATAATAAGCTTATTTAGTGCAGAACATATGTCGAGGCAAAGCAAGTAGCAGAAAACTGTGAATGATGACGAACTGTGGTGGCCAACCTAAATACCAGAGATGGCCCTGGATGACAATGATGATGATGATGAATTACATCTCTAATAAATATAGTTCGGGTGTTTGGAGATTTCAGAAACATGGGAAGATAAGGAATATGATAAAAATGCAAGAGGTGATGGCCACATAACAATAACATATTATTGATGCTAATAATTCTAAACGACTTAATGATGAAAAATGACAAAAAACTGTTACCCACAATATCACAGATTATGCAAGATACGTCTTATAATAACAATATTAGATGTACATCTAGACTCATCAAAGGGCAATTCTCAAACAATCAACTAATCACTCTTTACAAATAAAAAATCTAGAGAAGCTGTCGATATACAATTCTTGCTTAGTGTTTAAGAAGTGAACTTGTAAAATTTTGTGACATAAATAAATTTACTTCAATTCCTTCATCTTCATTATAATCTGGTTCTTCCTCTCCCATTGTAGATTCTATGGCAACATCCTCTTCCTACAAATAATAATAATAATAATAATGATGATGATGATGATGATGATGATGATGATAATAATAGTGACAGCCTTAAATATGAAGTATGATGCTTAATATTTCACCAACAATAACAGATGTCCTACATCCAAACAACAAATTAGATCTATATAGATTTCCTCAGATTTTCCATTGTCATATTGATTGCACAACATGTCAAACAAGTAAACAAGCTTAAAACCTGAAAAAATTATGGTAACTAATAAACAGGAGACAGACAACTGCATGGGTGTTAAACATAAGTTGACATTGAAACACACTGCTGTGTTGAATCATAAGGCTGATTGGAGCTATGAATTAATTTAATACATTAGTTTGACATTTTTTATTCTAAAACAGTTCACTGTTATGAAATAACAAATGGTCTCTGAAATATTGCTACAGATGTAAACAATTAGCATTACAACCATGCAAAAATACTTTACAAAAAAGATAGTGCTGATGAAAATGATATTGAACATGTTGGTAATAATAATAATGATGATGATGACAATGACAACCATGAAAATGATCATGAGAAGTAACACCAGGCAGGATCTAGTTAAGCAATAGAAAGTTAAAAGATTTTACCTCATCAGGATCTATGGTTTCCAAATAAGAAGGAATTGGTAAGTTTAATGTTTTAAGCAATTCTTTCACCAAGTACTTGCACATTTCTATGAGGACCTTGCAGGAAGCAGTCTTTAGCTTATTAACACTTTCTATTATCTCAGTAATCGTTGCATCCTCTGATTCTGAAAACCACATAGGCTTTGATTCTGGATACAAACCCTGCAAACAAGTGCCATAAAAGACGTAATAAATCATTAACATATGTGTAACTATATATATATGTATATACATAGACAATTTATGGCGAGGCTCTTGACCACAGCATTTGCAGGGCAAAGGGCACATGCAAGGCAGATTATAAATGTTCATAAATACTGCTTGCATCACAACCAGATTGCTTTTCCAGGTTAGGAACAAAACCTCTGTTTGTCTTGACAATAGTAAAATCTTTATCTCTTTTTTTTTCAATTTCAGTTTATCTGTTTATGTCTTTGGGGGTTTTTTTGGATTACAATAACTGAGATGTGGTTTTATTGCAGTATGTTAAGAATATTGTACACCGTACATGAAACAAACGAATCAGTTTCAATTCAAGTTGTTCAACAACGTGAACCCCTGAAAACGATCCACTGTCAACAACTTGGGTTTCTTAGGTACATCATCCCCAAGGACACCCTTGAAAGCCTTTGCTTAACTGGCAAGATCCCAGGAAAACATGCCTGTGGTAGTCAACAATTATTATACACCAACAATTTCAAAGTGGACCCTAACCTTGACAGCCTGGAGAAACTTTGGCACAAGGCACAAGGCAGATATATTTGGAAACAGTTGGTATGCCAAAGCGCCGATCATGTATGGCACTGATAAAAGAAGAAGACTTGTTTTTAAACTTCAGATCCCTAAAGCTTTCCCTTATTTGAACAAATTGACATTACCCACACTTCCTACGGTCTTTGCAAATGTATTACTACAACATTTACTCAAACTTCAATAAGTACCATAACCTTTATTACAAGTATTAATGATTCTTGATGTCTGCAATGACTATTTTGTTGCTTCTGTACAATAAGCACAAACAGTGAACGTAAACACAATTTGTCATATTGCAGCAGGCAAAAACGTCCCTACCAACTAAATTCTGATTAAAATAATATTGAAACATTGGTGCATTTATAAAATCACCTCTTTAAGACAAATATTCAAATTAACATGTGTTTCCTTTAATTGGCCAGGGAATAGATATGCACATCATATTTGTATCATTTCAACCTGTGGTGTTAAACATTTCAATAAAATGTAACTCCCATACTTGTGTAGCACTATCAACATATAACATAAAAAATCCCTCCAGAGAAATAGATTACATGGAAAGCAGAGGTCAGGTACTAGATTCACCCTTTCTGGTGATCAGCATTATGAAATTATGTGACCTGAAGCATGTACTCTACTGGGTCTAGACTAGAATCACTTACTTGTGCACTTGACCATCTTGCCCAATGCAAATTCAATAAAAGTGTTCTTTTACCATGCAAGTCAGAAATCTCAGCCTTTGAAGCATGACCGCACAACAGTGAGCAAGACCACAAAAAGATGAAAAGATGCCATGGTTACTAAGTCCCCCCACCCCCCACCCCTTGGGAATTTCAACCGTGCAGTGTTGCTCTTGCAAACAATTAGCCATGCAGTCTTTTTTTTGCTTGTCGACTTGCCTGTGCAAAGTTTCCAGACTGGTTAACTGGAGTAACTACTATTTGAGCATGGTGGGCTGTCTTCCCTTTTCCTTCGACTAATCCGGTTTATCTTTACATTTCATTTCGTGACAGTATATATAAGCATCAGAAGATTATGTGCTTCTTCCGTGCATAGTCTGCATGTCAGTGGCAGTGCCCCTGACTACAAAGAACATTTAAGATATTTCATAAAAACTATGATTGCACTCCTGGATAAGGGTTTGGCAGGGTAAGATGTTGGCGTGAAATGGGTGTTCCTATATTGATTTTGAAGTGAAGCCTTTAGGCCCATGATACGTTAACAGCTCATTTGTTCTTTAAATGATTTATCCATGAAGGTTAAACATGTAGGCATACTTGGCGCTACATACTTATAAATTACGAGGGCATAACAGCAACCTTAAAATTTTCTCCTCATGAAGTCGAGATCTCGTATGAATCTCCCTTTCTTTGCGGCCCCGGGAGTGCCCACGATAACAAAATTCATCAGACGACGGACAGAGTCAAAGTATCAAAAGTGTATAGCCAATGCTTACCGTAATATTACAAAGAATTACATGATATTCGGAAGTACGCTTAATGAAATGGCAAGTTAGATCGTCCACACTTGCAGAAACAATCCTAAAATGCGGATGAGTACGATGGAAAATTCTTTGGAGATATTTTACTTCTTTCTTTAATTCCTGAAAGCTGGAGGCCATGATTACTGTCACTGTAACTTCCCTCTACTGATAGTGTGAAGTTCCTGTTTTTATAGGTCAGTACATCCGTCCCACTTCAACTTTCAACCACATCACTCCAAAACAACTCAGTTGTGTTTAGGAAACGAAGCGTTATTCGTGAAAGTAAGGGCACAGTTAACTAGCTTCACATGTTGAAGCCGCTGCACTTTAAATACAACAACTTTTCACCAACATAAAGCAAACGCAGCTTTGATATTGCGGTTTTTGTACTGTTTGTTTAAATTTGTTAGTTGAAGTTTAAAGTAGATTTTGCTCCTGTTCCAGCCATTTTCAACGATTTTCTCAGATCCAAGAGTGCCACTGCTTTCACCATATCAGTTGGGTGTACAGAAACGCTAATAAAAGCCCCGTTTAAGGTACATAAGCTTCAGGTCCATTTATGACTTTCTATAACGACAAGTACCGAGATGTCAGTCACTAAAGATTTCAAACTTGCGTTTGACTTCTTCCATATTCTGGTTTCTTGTTGACAACCAGTGTTTGTCGACATAGAATATCCGAGGAAAATTTAAAGACAATATTCTGCCTCTTGTCAGTGTTCCAAAGAGAGGCTACATGTCAGGGAGTTTTGACGTACTGCATTTTAGTCGGGGAAGGCAACCCCATGCAAATACCCTGAAAACTGTTGGAAATCTGCAAGAAAATTATTCTCAAATCGATTCCATATGAAGTCCATATGACAGGAGAGAAGACTGCTAATAGAACAGCCAACTGTCACTACTTTTCGTCTTTCAAATCATTATAAGTTGGGAACTCGACTTACTCAAAAACTCCACTTTGGTATTTTAGTAGTAACAATATCACTGACTGTGAAATGTCTGTCAGATGTGAGGATAGGTAAAAGATTGACAACGTTCGTAGGTTTCAAAGACAATTAACCTGCCTGCCTAATTGTTCGCCACTACCTTCTCTTCTTATAGCTCTAAAGAATGCTTGTACGAGCCATGTCAACTCTATTCCATGAAAAGGCTCTCTACACCAAAATACTCTTTCATTAAATTTTGTGTAACACTTCAAGATAATAATTAATGCAGGCATTTGTTGTATCAATATCCGAGCTTAATTTCTCATTACAAGAACATCAACTCTCACATAGTTTTATGTTTTCCGAACGGTGTTATATAATTGCTTGTTATACTGCTTCTGCAGGGTTTCGAGTACAAAGCTTGCCATAATATAACTATTGTAACAGCAGAATACAGATAGATATGAACATTTTAAGGCCAGTATGCAGTATAAACAAAATATGGCAATTCCGTAGTAAATAGAGACTTAATTGTAAACCGCTCAATTTGGCATAGCAGGAAGCGTAACAAGAATGTAGCATTAAGAGTCGTATACTGTCTGCACAGCTGCAAGTTAGTCGATATGAGATCAAGAAAATGTTTAAGTTACAATTGTTTCTGAAGTCTGGACAAATATTTATCGATGGGAATATTACGTTGATAAGAGACAACGGTACGTAATAAAAACAGCAAAATACCTTCCTTTGAAGAGAGGCATTACTTGCAGAACCTAAAATTATATATATGTTTTATATATATTTATATATATAATTATTTATAAGCCCATTTACTAAGTGATAAGAATTATATAGTTACTCAAAAAACACCAGTCAATTGACACGTTTCGACATAAGTCTTCTTCTGATAGTAACCGTCATGTAGAGTGAATGAAAAAATATCCTGTTGTCCATACCGTCACCTAGTTACAAACTTAAGACTTCAAACTAGTAATGAAAAACAAGACGATTTAAAAAGCAAACTTGCCACAAACAATTCTGCTTCGGCTTTGCAGAAAATGACCTCTTCGCTGAAGCTGATTGTATAGCATGCAACTGCACTTCAAGCTGGTTAATGAAAACTAGTACAGGTCAAGAAACGTTTACAATTGCATGTTTATTCAGCCGTTTATTCGTCTATACTTTTTACAATTTTTCATAGAACATCTACATAATATAAGAATGACAAATCTTGACCAATTTACCAATAGTATATTTTGCAAGTTCTCTCTGGATGTTAAGAAACTGCTGTTGGGTATGTATAGCTTTTGATAAATTTTAACTACATTTCTAGTATCATTGAAATTTAAATTTCTTCTTTTTAAAGAAAAATGACGGACACTTCAACACTACTGCGAACAACAATATCTATGAAATATAACATGTTTCGGCGTATCCTAAGTTACCTCAAGGACTGGCTTAAAATGAGTTAATGCACTGCCATTTTCGCCGTTTCAAAACTGCTACGCATAGCCACACCCATATCGCGAAATAATTACAAAAGATATCAAAAACTGACACTAGTTGCTGGTTACTTTGCTTCATTCTTGCACACTGACAATTTTTATCAAGTGATTGCCTTAATATAAAAAGTAAATACTAAAAGTAAGTACTGAAGGATGTCACAGCTTGCTCTTAGTAGACAGTTTATCCTTGCCCATTCCTAAATTCAGTACTTGCTGCCTATTTATTACTACCAATTAATAAACGGCCCCTTCAATACTTCAGGGTTAATGTTCCTCTTAAGAAAGAATTCTGTTATGGGTTTCCACGTTTTCATCCCCAAAGAGAAAAAATAGCCAAAAAGTACTGTTTGTCGTTTGCCCAAATTTTCTGACGCAGGAATAAATATTTTAACTATGACTGGTCCTTGCCGTTCAACTGCTTACGCATGAGAGTAAAAAAGCAATTAATATGCGAGTGTGTCTATTTAGCTTGATTTAACTAAAACCCTAATTATGTTATGGTACTCTGTATCTGATAGACCGTTCTTTAATATTTGTTTTGATAAATAACATTGCAAATCTAGAACAGACTAAAAGGACTGACTTGGATAAAAATAACACTGCTTTGCGCATATTACATGTAATATCTACATGTAAGAATTTGCAAAAGGTAATTTATTAAAGAACCGTCGCTTTTGAATAAGATACACACTCTGGTTTGTGATGTAAACAAGTCACTTCTCACGACATATCAAATATGGTATCGAATTAGAACAGAAATGTTGTGACATTCAGATTTATAGGTTTTCGACATGGCTGAAGAGATTTTAGGCAATAAATTGTATGAAACATGTAACAGAATCATGTTCCGTTAACCAGCAAACCTTGCTTGTCACATGTTGGAATAGATGCCAGAGACATTTTTAACAATTTCTAACCAACCATACTAGTTTCAAGATTATGATAATGCATATTAATAAAGATGAAATAATACAACATATATATATATATATATGAAGATAATACAAGATATATATATATATATATACCACTGATGGCGGTATGTGAACAATAACTTGCTTTCATATCATCCATCACTTCAAATAATGACAACGAAAATCAAATATGTAAATAAACGCATACCATTTTAAACAGCAAAGTTGATGAATATTATCGTCTTTGTTACATATTCTGAGCCAGACAAGAAATTAAAGTTATTACCAACGACATACTATATGTTTTTTTCAGATAGAGGAAAGCAAATACAGGATGAAATCACATAGGTTGCTGACGTTGACAACATGGAGTATACTTATATTTAGATTATCGGAAGGTTAGTCATTGTCAAACTTTTTAATATTACATAACATTGTGGTCCAAATTTTAGACTAATCTTCTCCTTCTCATAGCAACCTGAGATGACGTTAGATGAAGTACTCTGCATTCTGCTTAGATTTAGCATGAAAATTTATTAAGCAAACAATGGTGTGCTTAAACACAGTCAGTAGGTCATACATCAAAGTTTCCTATCTGGGTGTAAGCTTCAAACGCTCAACACAGCAACAAGCACTTAAAGCAAGTCATCCAGATACATAGACGAGAAAAAATACATCAGCTGCAAAGGTTATTTAGAGGGTATCCTTTCCAACAAAATGTGGTCAAAAATGCACTTGAAACATTGATCTTTATATGTCGAAGAAACAATTTCCACACAGACACCGTTCAACCGGCAAAGCTTCTTCTAACTCAAAAATTTAGATTTAAAATCTCCTGTCCCAATTAAAATTATAATACTACGGTGGTGTGCAATAAAACACACGTTTGAAATCCACCATAATCTCAAATTCGCGAATAAGGAAATCCAGTTGCACGCTAATGCCACTCAGCAGATAAAAGCATCTCCTAACCAAACATCTCACACCAAGAAACAAACAACATCAAATCTGCATACCATATCAGTGAAGAAAACAGCACTAAACACAGGACAAAATCATAGCGTGTAGAGCACACGCCCCGAAAACAGGACCACATAATTTTTAAAGGTAAAAAAAATATGGACGCATATTATGAATAACACGAAAGAGAACACCATATGTTAAACGAAAATATATTTTCTCATCTCATAAACAGGAAGCAGTCCGGTAAAAAAGTGGGCATGCGACAACGGCCAATACATTCCAGACTACTGGAGATGTGATGGTAAAAACCACTGCCGAGACGGATCAGACGAAACAGGATGCCACTTCGCAACACTAACGCCGAGTCCATCACCTACACCTGCCAACTGTTCTGCCTTGCAATGGCGATGTGGTAATGGTCGATGCATTCCACGC